>JAKSZP010005825.1:0-57202 GCA_022478985.1 Massospora cicadina | reverse complement strand
CTGTTGATTTGTTAAAAGGAGTTTGTCTCTCCAGTTTGTTTTTATGACGAAGTTTACTCTCTGGGCCCTTTTTGTGCATGAACCATCACAGCCCTTTTGGGTTGGTCTGTCATTTTGGTATGTGAGTGCTCTCACCTTTCACTGCACCAGTGTAAGCCCACGTAAGCTACTGGCCACTATCCAGGTTTCAGGCCAGCCTAGAAAACTGCGGTGATTAATGTAGACAGGTGAGCCAAAGCCCAGCCAATCAGGATTGCCCCACCCTTGTCACTGAGACCTGCTTTTGCAGCGCCCCGCCTCATAGGGAAGTAGTGTGACAGACAATAAGCCCAACTCTTGCCTCCCCCTTCCTTCCCATATTCCCCCCCAAAGGAGAGTGGAAGCACCCGTAAGAACAGGTTGGGTTACAGTAATTGGCTTCCATCCCACTACACATCCAGACCACTACAGGACCCTACTAGGGCGCCTCTCTGGGTTCTGGTGTTGGCTACTCACCTGTGTTTCCATGAGCTTTCCTTGGTCACACCATGTGAAGGACCCAGCTTACCCTACCTAGCTCCCAAGATCTATTTTGTTTATTCCTCTTTTCAGTTTTTATCCTAAGTTACTTTTGGAGAGTGTTGGCAAGCTTGGATCTTGAGATCCACAGCTTGCAACTTTGCCTGCCTCAGTTGAAGTTCTAATTACAGAAGGAAAATCAAGCCCAAAATCAGCCAGAAGAGTTGGGGTTATTTGAGGATGCCTAGTGAGTTTCTTAACGGTTGAAATACTGTAAGCCACTGGCAAAATTGAGGATCCATCAGCTGAACTTCAGTCCAAATAAAGTGTGCTGGAATATAATTATCAAGCTAGTGATACTCAGAATTTTATAATTGGTGCTCACTCAAAATTGGTGAAACTTTCTGAAAGAGACCAACATAATTTTTTTCTGGCAGATTCAACCAGAGGAAATTACAACAACAAGATGGAATATAGCTCTGATGCAGGTACCTCCTAATCCCTGGATCTTATCACAGTGGGGGGAGCTCATGTGGTACAACAAGCCTGATTGACCTTACATCTTAAAGCACAGAACGACTCACTATACATGTTATTTCAGGCCTAAGATTTTACCTGGATTTAAAGCATGATGTCATGATACCTGCATTAAATGGAAACATGGAAACCCAAGAGCTTACCAACTACTTAAGAAGCTGTTCCCGCAGTTTTGACAACTCTAATCAGCTAAGCCTATTCCTAAGAAGGCTCAATAAGCTAGCCAATAAAAGAAAAAAAAGAAGAAAAATCATATAAAATGTTAGCATTTCATACAAAAAAGATATAGTAAAAATAATAATAATAATACTAATAATAAAGTATATAAACTAAAAAATTAAAAATACATATTATCTAATTACTACTTTAATTTGCACTTGGGGTGGGGAGAGGATCTAACACCAGTTTGTCGGCAGTTTAGGCCAAAATTAACTCTAAGAGGATTAAACTCCAGATTCATCAGCCAGTCAGGCCAAAATTAACAATGATGATGATCAATGAAGTTTAATTGGGAATCATAGGGCTTATGTTCAAGTCAAATGGGGGGACATGTCAGATTCTGTGGTTGACTCAAAAATAAACCCTTTGACAAACTACAGATTGTGACAATTTTCCCTCTTAATGCTTGAGCTAATACTCCAATTAAAACCTAATGCAATAACATGGCTCAGGATAATTATCGCAACTTTGATTTAATTATTATCAAAAGCTCAGGATGAATACCCCTGCACATTTAGGCCAATCTTCTCTGCAACTACTTGGCACAGGCCAAATACCTCAACAACAATTTGATCAAGTACTTTATTATAAAGCTCATGCCAAAATACACTCTCACATTATGGCCAATTATCACTGCATTAAATCTCAGCAATTGGCCCCAATTATCAGAAACAATATCAAACATTCATATAGAAAATTGTTCAGGAATGACCTGAAGTTGACGTTTAAAAGTCCCATGGACAATCAGATGAATGATAACGTTGTCAATTTTCTGCCCTAGGGCAAAATTTGTATGTCAGTATGCATAATCAGCATGATAGCACGTGCACATGGACTGCCTGAATGGGAGTACCTAGTGCTATCGAGAGGTGCCAGTTGACATCCCAATTAGGGAGTCGTTTTTGTCAGCTGTATGACAAAACCATATTTTGAGCTGGGCCTAAAATAATTTTCTTATGTTGATATGCGTAACTGGCACAATAGAACTTGCACATACATTGTCCAAATGGGAGTTCCTAGTGCTATTGAGAGAGGCCTGCTGATGGCCTGTTTAAAGGTGCATCATTTACTTAAATTGGCCACAAAATCTCCCAGAATTTGTATTTCGTCAGCAGTATGACAAAACTCATTTTGAATTGATCCTAGGACCATTTTTCACGCCCATTGTTGCAACTTTTGTCCCTGAAATCCTCCTGAACATGAGAGTATTTTGCCACCAATAAACCTAACAATAGGTTTCAGTCATATCAGTTCAAGGGCCAAACTGAGGTGGAATTTAATCTATGAGATTGTGTGCTCAAATGTGGCCAGGAGATCCCCAAGATTGGTATAAATACCGGCGCCTGGCCTAATGAATAATTATCAAATAATCTTGTGTAATAAAGATCTGTTTTAATTAATTCTCTTTTTTAGCACTAGTGGTGCCCAACCCAAACGGGGGGAGCCATCACGCACCTTTATTTGCAAATGGGCCAAACAAAGGGATTATCATAAACTAAAAAAATCCTAATATGGCATCTAGATTATCAGCCTAGGATATTTTATTTAATTCTCTTTCCAGTTTTTATCCTAACTTACTTTTGGAAAATGTTGGCAATCTGGGATCTCGAGATCCACAGCTTGCAACTTTACAAGTCTTGGTTGAAGTTCTAATTATAGAAGTAAAATCAAGCCCAAAATTGGCCAGAAGAGTTGGGACTATTTAAGGATGCCTAGATTAGTTTCTGAACGTTTAAAATACCATAAGCCACAGCAAAATTAAGGATCCATCGGCTGAACTTCAGCCCAATTAAGTGTGCAGGAATATAATTATCAAGCAAGTGATCCTCAGAATTTTACACCTGAAGTACAACCTCCTGCAGCAAGACCCGCAGGGTCTTGAGTTGTAACTGTTTGTTTCATTGCCAGTTTTCTATTTATGCTTGCCGCACATCAATGAGAAATTGTTTTCCAAATTCCCATGCCATACAACGTAATTTGGGTGGCAATGCCTCTGGCATTCTGGTTTGCTTTTTGGGTGCTTCTGCATTCCAACTGTCAGGACAATATAAACTTATGCCGTTTCATGACAGAGGGTGCCCCAGTGGTTGAGTATAGACTCAATGACCACCGCCTCCCAAGTTTGATCCTAACAAATGAGCTTAAATAGGGGGTTAATATGATGATTTTATTGGCATTGCACACCCATGTCCCAAACCAAGATAGCAAAATAGCAGGCTGGTTCATAGGTTTTAGCCTATAAGAATTCTACATATGGAGCTTACTGGTTTTTTGACATGTATATGTCTTATTGCTGGGGATAAGTTCAAAATCCAAGGTATGAAATGATGTCATAGCATGATGAGCCTATAGTATTATAGATGGCAATTAGTATGTTTGGTATTTAATAATCAAACCAATTAAATCAATGATTTAAATAAATCAAATGAAGTACTGTATATGGCAATTAGTATGTTTAGTATTTGGTAATTTGAACCAATTAAACACCTAAATTATCTAATAAAGTACTATAGATGGCAACTAGTATGTTTAGTATATAATTTTGAACTAATTAAATTAACCAGATGAACAAATAAATAAAAAAAGTATTTTAGATGGCCATTAGTAAATTTAGTATTTATAATAACCAAATAAGTTTAATCAACAAAAAATAGATTAAATTAGTTATTTTAGATGTCTATTAGTAAGTTTAGTGTTTATATTGACTGAATCAATTAAGTTAACTATATAAATAGATTAAGCTAAGTTTGTAGATGGCCATTAGTAAGTCTATTATATAATAATCAAACCAGACTAAAACATCTAGATAAATAAATTAAGTATTATTAATGGCTATCATTGGTTTTAGTATAAGATTAAACCAATCAATTTCAGCCAAAAAATTAAGCATTGTACATAACTATTGTTAATTTTAGTATAAATTGGGACAATCAAATTGCAGAAATAATTAACAACCTCTTACATGGAACCATTTAGTTTATTGAACAAAACAAATAATATCAAACCATTCATCCAAAATGATATATTAACTCTGATTACAGTCCTATATAACATTTTTACATCATATATTATTTATATTTATAATCTTATGAGTGGAAAATAATAAAAATCACCCTGTTTTAATTCTCTTTATTAAAATTTTTTTAATAAATTTGGTTATTTTTGGTCTATTGTTTAGGAAAATTATGTTAAAAATACTTTTTTGGTATTGCCTGTTCCCTGGTCAACTTACCTCATTTTAATAAAAATAAAATAATGTTACAAATATACTTAATATGTATACTACTTTTATTTATAAGATGGTTTCTTAAATTGCTTATATCTAATTGCTGACTAAATTAAAGTAATTTAGATTAGATTTAAATTAATATCTATAAGCTATTTGGTTGCTGATATTCACTGTTTCTTTATATAAGCCAATTTATTAGAGTTTTATTCAAGGTGGGCTGACCTGGGGACAATACCGCACTGATTAGGGAAGTGAAGAAAATGGGAAAGGAGGATAAAACCTGGAAAACCTCCATGCATGGTGTATGATAGGCCAGGAACTCCATGGACCGCCTTTGCTATTTGCTATCCTGGTTTGGGGCATTGGTGTGCAAAACCAACACAGTCAAAATTGTCCCCTACCCAAAGTCCATTACCAGGATCAAACTTGGGAGGCAATGGTAGAGGGTCCATACTCTACCACTGGGGTATCATCCCTTTATATAAGCCAATTTAACTAATCAGTTAATTAATTTAACTATCTCAGTTGTCTTCTTTTAGACGATTAGAATTATAAAACACAATAATGATATTACAGCATTATAGTAGATGAAAAGTTACAGAAAATTTCGAAATATACCCAGCTAAGACATATATATGCTCTTTAGCTTTTACCATAAGGTATAAGTTATACCCTTTTTTATATTGTAGATGGCCAATAAGGGTAGGAAATCATATAACCTATCAACACAGATAAAAACCACCAACCATTTAGCCAAACCTAATTAAACCTATTATTATTAACCAGAAACTTTCTCACTCAGCCAAACCTAATTGAACCCATTGCATCATCCAATCACTAACTGTATACTAAAACTACTGATCCTATTAGAATACCCTAATAACTACCTAACTGCTTGGCAAAACTATGAAACTATTGAATCAACTGAATATTATCAAACTGTTCAGCTAAGAAAATATACTGATTAATATTATAACCTTATATTATTTTTTCATTCTATATATAACTCTTATCTAAGTTATTATAATTGGGAAAAAATATCCTATGATGGTTCCCAAGATTTATAGAAAAAATATTTTAAGTTTAGTTATTTTTAGTTCATTTGTTTAGGAGATAATATGTCTCAAATATATATATCTGGTAAAGTTGCACACACCTATAACCACATTTTTTTCTCTCTTGAAAGCATTACTTTTTAAATAAAAAAAGTGAACTGAACAAGAATTGAGAGAGCAACCAAATGCCTGTGCGCACTGCAATTATATAGCAGTGATACATGGCCAACAACCCAATTGTAGGGAAGTCAATTCGCTCATCTGTGCGCAGCACATAGAAATAGATGACTTGCCTGCGCCAATATCAAATAACAATAATAATATGAAGGACGCTAAGATGGACGTACCATCTAACAAACTTCTCTCTGGCCCAAGCCCCCACATGACTAATAATGGGAAGGGCAGTACAACCCATGTACGTTGAGTAACAATTTGGCAACACAAATGATGACAAAACGCGTTGAAGGGTCACGGTACCCTAATGACTAGCGCGGATAATGGGGCTGACTCCCTAGGATTGGTGGCCACTGACAACCAGATGACAGGAGACACCTTTGGGGATAGAGGCCTGATGCCAAGAACAGCAGTGTCAGGAATATTCCCCACCAAACCTCAACCAGTAGAGGGAATTGGGGCCTCACAGGGCAAGAAAATTTTTGCGGAAAAAAAAAAAAAAACCTGGACAAAGTATTGGTTGGATCAAAACTGACTTGCATTCAATTGACGAAAATCAGCAGCTCATAACAACAGAGCAAAGACATAAAAAGTTTTCTGCTGACATGGAGAAACTTACTGAATCCTATTAGAGTATTCAAGTAAAGAAGAAGTCAGGCACCAGTTCTGACAAGGCCCAGTCAGGGGGAGAACGGTCTCTGACCAAAATTGATCTGGCAACCTGAGCAAATAGTCAGGCATGAGCCCCATTACACCATTGGGCACAATCCCTGACAAATTCATGTTGACAGGGGGTTCTAGCCCATCCATGAATTGATGGCCAATCTCAAATGGACAATCAGGAACAAACCCTGACAATTTTAAGCCGTCAGAGGGGATTATATTAGCACAAAGCCAATCACCAAACCAATACAAACCATTGGGGACTAACCCCAATGGGGGTGAAGCTTTTTGGGGACCAAATCTGAGGGATCAGACACTCAAGAAAATTTGGCAAAAAAAACTAAAAGTACTGCCAGAAGGGGCCAAAACACTGACAGCAGTCAAGTCAGCGGCCAGGGCCCTGGTGAAATATACCCCAATTCAGTCAGACATGTTGGCATGTCGAGATGTGTCTGCCCATGAAGTCAAACAATGGGAGGCCTTCCAGTTCCCATACTCTACGGTGACTCAGTGGGTCTCCAAAAGTATCAAACCAGCCATTGCAGCTATGTGGCAAGACCACAAGTTTTCCGCTGGAGTGGCCAAATGCTGGCTCAATACCCAAATCTCAATTGACATGGTGGTACTATTCAAAGCATCATGAGTTTGGACCGAAGATGCCCTGGAATGGATGAAAATCCCCATGGAGAACAATGTGATTGAGGCCACAATCCGCAAAGATTTAAAACTGGTGGATGCAAAGGCCTGGATGGATGCCAGTATTGACCTTTTAAATGCGATGGAGTATAACAAGGCAGGCATTACAGCATGATATGCATAAGCCATCAGGAGCTTGGGCCTCAACCCAACATAATTAGCAGAATATGCAAAATGGTTCCTGAACGCCTTGACTGTCCTTAAATGGGCTGACATGCCATTCCAGTAGACATGGCACTGGAATGGTATATTACCATGTTCTCCCCAGAGGAGGCACTACCATGGATCACAGCCAGGTTTAAGGCCACCAAGGCCCTACACTGGTCGTATACCTGAATCCCACCATCCACTGCATCAGACCTGATGAAAGCGGGCTGGACAAAGGAAAAAGTGGTGGAGTGGGGACCTTTCCATGATTGGTCACCAGAAGAGGCATCAACTGGTCCGCCAATGGATTTACACCAATGGAAATTAAATACTGGTTCTGAGCAGGGGCCAGTATGGACCTAGTGCGCGAATGGGCGGAGCTGGGGGTGACTAAACTGATTCACAAAACCCTTAGAGGCCAACCATTCCCAATTGAAAAGTGGAAAATCTGGTGCAATGCTGCAACAATTGCCGATGCTGCAGACTGGGATGCAGAGGGGTTCACCCCTGAGTCAGCCCAACCGTGGATGGAACATAAAATTTCACCACAGGCAGCAATGGCGATGAAAGGGGTCATGACCCCAGACTTGGGATGAGATTGGCTCAAAGTGGGGATCTGCATTGAAACCATCTGATATTGGAAGCAAGTCTTCCCGGAACTGATGCTAGTGGCCCCATATGCTGCCAAAGGTTGACCCCTCCAAAGCGTTCCAATGGAGTGATGTAGGAGTTTTTGCAGCCATGGCATGAGTATTTACAGATGGGGTTGTAATAGTGTCACAGTAAGGGACTGGTGCCAGCGTAGCTCAGTTTATGCTGGAGGTCCTTCAAAAATACCTCCACTCAACATGCAGCCCAGAATCCACCCTCAAGTGGTACTGACTGGGGTTCTCGCTGACGGATGCCCTCAAGTGGCAGAGCCTTAAGATCAGAGTGCAAATGGCTAAAAATATCAGCTGCTGAGGTATCAGCATTCATCAGATTGAAACGTTCCTCAACTAGGGGTTCAGCCTTAATGAATAGGTAAGCTGGATTTTGAAAGGGAAGACCCCCGCCAAAGTACCCAAACTAAGTGCAAAAACCAAATCCTACAGTGCAGCAGCAGCGCATACTGATGACAACACCTGGAATGGAGCAGGGAGCCACATTGAGTACATCCATCAGTTGATCAGTGGGGGCTTTACAGACTGCCAGGCACCAAAATCATACCTAAAGGATGCTATCCGAATCCAACTGCAGCTAGTGGAGGAGGAGGAATGGTCTGACTTGATAATGTCAATTTATCAGAAATGTAACAAAGACCTAGCTGGAGGGGACTTCGATCACCACTGGGTACCCAAATGAGGATATATAGATATAGCTATTCTAGGCGAATTGTACTGCAAGAAACTCCTCAAAATTGGCATCAAATACAAGGGGATTTACACGCAAACGGAGCTGACCAGATATGCCAACCAAACTGCAAGGTAGGTAACCTTACAGAACCACACCTACTGATCATGAACAGGAGTGGGTGCATGAAGTGATCCAGACTGGATTATCGTACTATGGGGAAGTATGAGAATTTTGGCAAGATGGTGGTGATTACATTGTGAAGTGCCTCCACCCCCGGACAGTGGAAGCGCTGTATGAACTGGCACCCCGGATGAAGCCAAACAAAATTGCCCTACCCCGCTTCATCCACCTGCCCAGCCTCGACAGGGTAGTATATGTCAAACAGGAAGATGTCAAACAAGTGTGCCAATTCTGTTACCAGACTGGCCACACAATGGCTCAATGCCACCACCGTAAAGGTAAAACTACTCAGAAGTACAAAATGACCCCATCAGGGGGATCACCAAGGTTGGTACCAAGACTTTCCTCCACCAGAAAGCTAGAGAATGGATTCTGCGCAACCTAACAGAGGTAGCGGACATGAAACGCCAACAACAAAACTGGACCTGGCGCATAGAGAAGCATGGGAATGAGAAGTGGCAAAGTGACCCAAAGCGGATGATGAGCCATTTTTTAAATCTGAGCCCTGAATAATATGCAATGGATGAGGGAACCAACCCCAGGCCAGCAGAGCAACGTCCAACCCAAGTGGAATGGATGGTCTTCGAGGAGGAAAGATGGCAGAAGGCAAACCCAAAGAAGTCCCCCAAGAAAGGATGGATGCAGGAAGCCAGAAAATCGAAATTGAAGCCTGACAAGCTGAAAGTGAATACTAAATCAAATTGGAAGTCATTAGCAAACAAACCTGAGGCAACTGGCAAAAACTCAGCAGATGCGACTAAATTGGAAAAGTTGGCCAGACAATCACTGACTAAAAAATCAAGTTCTGCCGCTAAATCAAATGAAGGGGTGAGAATCCAAATGATGGATGAGGGGGAATCTGCCGCTCCGCCAGCAGGGGACAAGGGGCACCCAGACCCAATCATAAAACCATCCCCATTATCCATCAATATGGAGACAGGGATGTGACTGAATTTCCAGTACACAGGTTGCCTGGGAATATAATCCCAGTCCCAACCAACCAACCCTGAAAACCAAATAATACACCCCACCAACCATTGACGCCATCATCATATACTAACCAGACCTCAGTATGTGACTCGATCCACAACTCAGACAATGCTAAACCTCATACCCATGGGTCAGGCAGCTAAAAATGAGGATAGTGACCACAAATGCTCGGGGTATGGTGAGCATACAAATGAGGAGGAGGAAGATGCACCATTTAAAAACTAATAATAATATTGCCCTAATTTTTATTTCAGAAACACAAGCTGGTAACCAAAAGGAAATGGTACCAAGCTCAAACTGTGACGCGAAAAACCATTCATGGTACTGCCAAATAGGCTACCAAGCCCTCTGGAAAGAGCATGTGACAATTGTCACAATGGACAAGAAAATAGACCTGGAATTTGTGGAATAAACTCACACCAGAAGGATCTTGATAGTGATGGCTACAAACAGAGAAACTGACAAAAGCATATGAGCAGTAGCAGTCTACGCCCCACTGAAGCTCCACAAAAACTGTATTTTTTAAAAATTCTTAGTGGAAGTGCCATACGAAGCAATGACCATAATAGCAGGAGACCTGAACTGTTGGATGAATGTGAGCCAGAATACGTTCCCAATGAGAGAACATCCCAACAGAAAGGCTGACGAGATGCTGGATTACCTAGTCAAATCGGGGATGTGCATAATGATTGACAAAGAGGATGATAACCCAGCCAACTTAATACAATGGTCATATGACGCCCCTGGATCCCCACTGTCAGGATCACATTTAGACTATATCCTAGTGTCATCGGATCTCAAGATGATGACGTCCAACAGCAAGGTTAGCATAAATACCAAAAGTGACCACATGGACATCTGCGTGGATATCAAACTTGATGAACCCCCCAAGGAACCGCGAGTGGCAACAAGCACCAGCCATTCTGAGGGATGGGGAATGGCACCAAAAGATTGACACTGGACTGGATCGACTTGTAGCATATCTGGACAGCTGCCTGGATTTGAACCCACTAGAACGATAAACTCAGATCAAAGCAAAACTGAAGCACAATATCATGAAGTTTGAAAAAGTGACATTCTACAAGCAAACTGCCACACACAAAGCAGCTGAAGTCTAAATTAGAAAGGCTGAGGATCACCCAGTGTGACAGCAAGAACTGGTGGAGCGAGTACCAAACAACACACAAAAATTATTGGGCCATAATGATAAAGCAAGACTCAGAGAGATGGACCAATGTGACTTACCAATATCAGAGCCTAGCGGGAACAATGACCAAAGAGGGCCTGAAGCACCTCAAAAAAATTTGAACCAAGGCTAGGGTACAGGAAGTGGAGACAGCGGAAGGGGGAGTATCAACAGACCCTGAAATGATCAAGCGTGAGGTCAAGCAATTCTATGGTGATCTTTTCTGACAACAAGAAACAAGCAAATCGGTGACAAAAACCCTTATTGACCTGGCTAAGCTGGCACTGGGGGGCTGTACGCCAGTAGATGTTGCCAAGCTATCCACCAAAATCTCTATTGATGAAGTTAAGAGGGTGCTAAAGGAGTCACCAAGAATGAAAGCACCAGGCCCTGACAATATGTGTGCAGAATTATACAGCGAATTCTGAGACTGCATTGCGCCGGAGCTCAAAGCCCTCTTTAACCACTGTTTACAAAATGGCCAGCATTTTTCTGGGAGGCCAAGAGACCTGAATCATACTTTTGTACAAAAAGGGCCTCTGATGCCAACTTCGGAACTGGCACCCAATTGCACTAATAGACACTGATTATAAACTGCTCATGTGCATACTATCTAATCAACTGATGGCAATGGCACCGCGCATGCTCCATAAGGCCCAGAATGGATTTATCAAAGGCTGTAGTATATGGGACAGCGTTGGTTCAGTCCAGAGTGTACTCCAATATGTGAGGGGTATTTAACAGGGGTACATTATGTTCCTCGACATGGAAAAGGCATATGACCAAGTAGTGTGGCCATTTCTCCATGAAGCACTAAAGGCAGTCAGTATCCCTGACACTTTTTGAGCATGGATAATGACGCTGTACTTGGGCCTGGTAATGAAGGTGATTGTCACAGATGGTGTAACCAACGAAATCCCTGTCAGACAGGCTCTCTGACAAGGCAACCCCATGTCACTGATACTCTTTAATTTTGCAGCCAATATTCTACTGGTGGCAGCAGATGCGGAACTCTGGGGTCTAGTCCACCCTAATCAAATGCCACTAAAGATGCTAGCGTTTGCTGATGATATGGTAGTAGGCATAAGCTCACCAAATGACCTCCAGGGCGCTGAGGAACTATTAAACCTCTACCAGCTAGCTTCAAATGCAAAAATCAACTTGGCAAAAACCTCAGTGATGAGGATTGGCAACCTGAACTTCAGCCCGCTGACTGACACAATACCAATCATGAACTCCCAGACAATCTGATACCTCAGGATACTATTCAATGATAAGGGACCAGCAGTACTGGAGACCAAACAGGAAGTACTGTCAAGCTTATCAATCCAAATGGCATGCTGGAAGAGCGCCAGACTATGCCTTGAGGAGAAAATGCAGGCAATAAATGTCTTCATCTTCTCAAAGTTGTGGTATATTGCTCATGTGCTGCCAATGAGCATGAACTTAGAGAAAAAACTCAGGACAATGTTCTGAACCTTCCTGTGGTTCAAGGCAAAGGCAGCACCAATACCGCTGGAAGCCCTGTTGAAACCAAAGAATTAAGGAGGCATGGGCCTCCTGGACTTTGAATCTCACGCCTGGTGTATATGGGGGAAGTCGTTCCTTAAGCTAACACAGATGCACATGCACTGCCTGACCCTAGTGTGGGGCATGAACTGGGCAAGAGCCCAAGGCCTTCAAGAGCCAGTCTCTCCCCACTCAATATGTTAATGGATGGCGCACCACCCGCAGATAACCTCACAAAAGGGTACTCCACACTACTGGCAACTATGCAATCTGGCCATGCACCAGGGTGGATGGTCATTTGAGCAATTGGCCTGAGACACTAACCAAATTCAAAGGGACATCAAAGCCCATAGTTCTGCAATGATTTCTGCAACAAGCTGGGAGGAGCGTAACTGAATCACCAACAAATACTCAACCAAGTTGATTAGAATAAGGTACAAATTGATGCTGACAGAATATGGGCATCCACTTCTAAAACTGGGATGCAATCTGCCCACCCATTCACAAATCCTAAATGACTGGACTACTGAAGGCCACAACACCAACTACCCAACAAAGGAGTTGATTTTGGGCCTAAACTCCTATTTGGTAATAGCCAAACAGTGTTCTGTACCCTAGAAGATCCTAAACTGGGCATTCAAATTGGGCAAGCACAGCAAGCTGGACTACCAGCACAAAGAATACACCATATGCACTGAACTGGAAGCAGACATAGCCCACCATTATTATGAATACACCATGTTCAAAAAATACTGATCCATGATGCATCATATCCTATCAGGTGAACAATCACCACTGGGAATACATCCATTGCAGGACCTTTTCTTCATGAAAACCCTGAGAACAGCTCTGATCCAACTACAAGCCTTCATTTACCATTATTGTGTATGGGTAATTCACTGTGTGCTCATCACCAAGATTTTGAGCAATGAGTGCCCCCACCACAAAGGCTTAGTATTGAAGACCATTCTGATTATTTCCAATCAGCTCTGTCAGATCTCAAAATTTTTGTACCTAATCCCCAGATACTATAAAGCTGCATGTTTGGCTTTCCCTACCAGATTGCTCATTGTACGTGATAAGGCAACTAATTGACTGAGAATCAAATGGCCTGTAAGCCCACCCATGCTAGAACTGTGGCTAGCGATGGCAATCACCAATCAGCAATGGTTGGAGGTGCTAGAACTCTAGCGGCCCAAACCCTCAGTCCTTTTTTACCCTTGGCCAAATTGCCTGTATTCCACCCTCCTCTCTTACTTTCCCTTAAAATTTATTTTAAAATAAAGTATGGAGTTTTAAAAAAAACACCTATAACCACAAGGTAAGGTGGGGTACTGAATATTATAACAGGCTCAAAACTAGTTCTGGCTAGGATCTAACTTTGTTTCCTAACTCCCCTCTTGTTTTATTTAATTAATGATATGGAGTTATTGAAGATTGGGGTGGTTGCTATGGGGATAGTTCCTACAACTGCTTATCTTCTAAAAGAAAAAAAATGGTAAAAAATTGAAGACAGTTCTTTTTTTCCCAAAAAATTATTGTATTTTTAAAAGTACTTTTATCCACAATTTTATTTTAAAACTCACTCTCTATATATCCTTTTTGAAACTTCACTTTTTCTTAATAAAAATAAACATGATTGTATACATATGATATATAGTACTGCATAAACAACGTACTATTAATTCATTTTATTAAATTTAGTTGTTTTTATTGTTCAATCTATGTAAATCTACTGATTGCTATCTACAATAATTCATTTATCTAATTTTAGTTGCTTTTTAACCGACTTTGAAAAAGAAGGTTATCAATTCGACCTGTATGTTTTTTTGGATGTTTGTTCGCGCATAACTGAAAATACTGGACCAATTTGGATGATCATCTTCTTCAAAAATAGAAGATGCTCCAACTTAGGTCCCATTTTACTTTTGTAAGTATTGGGCAAATATCTGCCCATTAATTTATTAAATAGATCAAAATGGGCTCGGAAGCGATGGATACTTGTGGAACTAATACAACTCCGGATAAACTTAATTCTGGCATCGGTGAAGCGATAGCTTCGAAGTACTTTTGATATGTCCTATGGCTGGGGGGTATGTTCAAAATTCAGTCAGTATGAGCTCATAGCAGGACGAGCTTAAATCATTATAGATGGCTATCGTTTTTGCATAATTTGATCAATAAACTCTTTTAACTTTGATAAAATGAATTATTTTAGATAGCGATCAATAAATTTACATAGATTGACTAATAAAAGCAACCAAATCTAATAGAATGAATTACTGTAGATGCTGATCAGTAAATTTTGTATACATTGACCAATAAAATCATCTAAATTTAATAAAATGAATTATTAGTATATTTGTTTATAAGATACTATATATAAAATATATACAATATTTTTATTTTTATAGAGAAATAGTAAGGGGTCAAAAAGGATATATAAAGAAATTAATATTTAATAAAAGTAGGAAAAAGAGCCACTTTTAAAAATACACTAATTTTTTGAGGGGAGAAGAGCTAAGGGTAAAGTTTTTTTGGGAAAAAAAGAACCTTCTCAAATTTTTTTTTGGAAAAAAGAACCACCTTTAAAAAAGCTCTAAAAAGTATGAAATAATCGAGAAATTAAGCCTACTCAATAAAACCCTTTTTGAAGCTGGCACTATATATTTAACTGACTTATAATAAATATTTATAATTTATATACTCAGTACTATTTATTCTAAGTTGCTTATAGTTTATATTTGAACCTAATCCAGATATAAGATATAGATTGTATTTATGAGAAAAATTCTATAATTCAGTTTAAAATATGGCACTGACTTCAAAAAGGGTTTTATTGAGTAGGCTTAATTTCTCGATTATTTCATACTTTTTAGAGCTTTTTTTATAGAGGTTCTTTTTTTCCCAATTTTTTTGAAAAGATCATCCAAATTATTCAGTAGTTTCAGAGTTATGCGCGAACAAATATAGAAAAGCAAAAACATGCATATAGGGCGAATTGAGAACCTCATTCTTTTTCGAAGTCGAGTAAAAATGATTTAAAACTTTTACCAAATGGTAAAACACCTAGAATATGATATGTTTTGTAGCTTGACATCGATTGAAACTTTCTAACATTTCATTTGTCGTCATGCTGGATATCACCATTGCATTTTGCCATTTAACTTTTATAATGGAAAGGCAGATCAATCAGATTGCGAATAAAAAATCAATTGGAGAAGAGTGATGTTCTAGCTTGATGATTTAATCAGTGAGTCATTAAAGGGCTACTCAGAACGTGTCAGCTCTATTTTTTAGCACTAGGTGGTCCCAAAACGTGTCAGCTCTATTAAAGTTGAGAAACGACTTTGCTGCCGATAGTTCAGTTTAATTAAAGTTAGAAACGACTTTGCCGCCGATAGTTCAAAGGTATGGGCAAATCAGATTTTTCAAATCTGAATTAAAATTCTAATAATTTAGCAACGTCATCCTAACGTCGCGAGTTAATCGGATCTTGTAAACACGCACACATTTATTTAAAGTAAATTTATGCCGTCGAATTAAAGTTCCCGGTAAATAAGAGGATGGAAATGTGGCAAAATTGGGTACCTATCATGACATCGATACTGAAATCAAGAAGCTGTACCGCCTAGCCATTCAACGTGTATGGTATGAATCAGAATCTCGTGACCTTACTAATAGCCCTAATGCCGAATTTGGTAAATTACAAAAAAATTAATCAGAACTCATGGGCTCGAATTAGTTTTAAATTTAAAGCCTCTTACCAAAACCATTGAACCTATCGAATCACCCAATATAATCTAAACCACTTAGGTAAAACTCTTTAACCTACTAAATCAGTCATATAGCCAACCACTTACCTAAACCATTGAACTTATCAAATCAACTGAAGATTTTTATTCCACCAATCCCAATACAGCCATCATTGCATGACGTCACATAATGATCATGTTTCAGTTACGCGTTATATAAAATTTTCAGCTAATGTCCAACCATAAGACATGTAAGATAATTAAGGTGGTATAATTTCCTAAGGTAGAGCATGGGAAGGCTGCTAGTTATAAATGAATGTAGTCAGATTGATAAGAAAATGCTACTCAAATTCAATATTACATCTCAATATGAGTGGATGGTGGGCCGATACCATTTCGCAGCTGAAGTACTTGGATCCAAAGTTAGGTTTAAACAATTAAATTTAACACTTAAAGGGGTTTTGGATCGAAATGAAATGGATTGGATAGGTTCCAGGTATCCAACTTTAAGTTTAAATTATAGATCTGATACCTTCTTGATACCGAGGGGGGGTCAACTTAGGTTGGAAAATCTGAGTGGTGCAAGTTGGCCTTAAAATTTGAAGTTTAACCCTTTGCACTCGATTTATTTTCAAAGTTGTTGGGTGTCATGTCACCTCCAGCATGACATACGAGTCCAAAGGGTTTTAAGGGTGATGATTTTAAACGGTTTTTATATAAGAGGTTTGACGTTATTAAAGTTGGACATATTTTATACCCAGCTGTCTTCCAATAGGGTAGATGGTTGGCTTTAAACCTTGGAATACCTCGTTTAACGATCAGCCTTCACATCTTTGATACAAACCTTAATTATTTCGTCTTCACATCTTTGATACAAACCTTAATTATTTCGTCTTCACATCTTTGATACAAACCTTAATTATTTCATCTTCACATCTTTGATACAAACTTTAATTATTTCATCTTCACATCTTTGATACAAACTTTAATTATTTCGTGTGGTACGTTAAGCCTTAGGGTCCGTTGGTTGGGGCAGCGCTTGGACGGATAACTTTGAAGTTTGACTCTGCCCAAGCTTTATCGTGGATAATCTTTTTGTTTACCCTACCAAATCAAGACGCGCGGTTTGGCTTCCAACGCGTTGCAACTTTGTACGCTTGGCTAACCGGTCGAGCATGTCTCGAACCTTACAACTAGTTTGGCTCCCAACCGATCGCCTTACCGAAGGCGTGAGGCCTAAAGCTTCAAGCCCTTCAACCGTACGGGACAATTTCCAAAGCCATTAGGAAGCTTATCAAGTTTTATATGCAAACGTTTTGGGTGGGTTGGCAAGTTACTTTACCGGGGACGCTCATCGAGCTTCGTCCACCCTACCGAACGGCCGCTGTTATCGGCGGTACCTTTTTAAACTTGGCTTTAAGGTGGGCGGAGCTTGGGGTCGATACAATTTTATACCATTTTAAACATCCCTCCCACTCGCGTCTGCAAATCTCCTCAATGCTTTGCAACCGAAGCGGATAGCTTAAACTTGGGCTTGGAACTAACTTCAGGGCCGGGTTCCATCGTAACTGGCCAAAGTTGACCTTGACGCGGCGTTGAGTGAACTTACCGGTTGGTTTTAGGGGTAGAGGTTATCGAGCGCTTAGATTAGGACCCCATCCGAACCTTCAAGTAGCTTCCGCACTACGAGTTGAGAGGCTAGATCTTAGCGCGCTACGTAACAGTTATTCGATGGGCTCGTGGGCTGCTTCGGATTTAAAGGCGCGCGTGGTAAACCTTGCGCTGACAACCAACGTCATCGGGATCGATTCCGAAGCTGAGAGGGCCTCGTTCGCGGCGCTGGTGATCGGGGAGGCGCTTCGGCGGCCTCGAACCTTACCGTCCAACCCCATATCGTTTTTGGTGGACTCCAAAGGTCGGCTGGAGGGTTGGGTAAATTCATTCCACCCACGGTACCCCTGCCACTTGGGGATGGTGGCCGAGGTTGGGAGGCTGAAGGGCCCTGAGCATACCCAACGTATCCCGGGAAGCTACGACGTCGTGTTTCTGGAGGCGGGGACGCTGTGTGAGCTGATCGAGCTCGCCTATGTCGTGTTGGACGAGGTATCGCTCGTGACGGCCCCAACTTAATTTTAGTTCCCGCTCCTCATACTTGACAACTGCCGCTGCGCGAAAGCGAGTCACCCTTACTTTCAGCTTATGCGGTCCCACTATCACCCACTCTTCGAGACGGCCCGACGCCCTAGGGTGGTTGGGTTGACGTCGACGGTGTTTGTGTTTGTTTCGGGGGTTGGCGCCGACGCTGTGAGTGTCCTCGAGACGATGCTCTGCGCAGATATTTACGTCCTGGTAACCCGTGGGTGGTCGCCTACCGACGAGGCCGTCCTAAACTATCGCGCGCCCCAAAAATATCTGGCGGGGCCACCCCTTAGAGCGATCCGGGACGCTCGCCTCAGCCGAGGGTTCGAGGCGCTAAGCCGTAAGGCCCTCCGCGTCAACGGGCAACTCGGGCCCTACGGCGCCGCGCTTTACCTCGACCACCTGATGCCGCCTCAACTTGGGGCCTTAACTCCCGACCGAGGGTTGGCTGAAGCGTTCAGGAGCAACCACGCGTTCGCGGAGGAGATCGGGTGGCAACTCGCGTCAAACCCATACGCGTTTTCACCCCAGCATATTGCCCCGAAGGTACGCGTGTTGCTCGATTACCTCTTGGCGGTTCGAGCTACACTGCCACGCGGGATCATCCTTGTGCCAATCCGGAGTGTTGGTTTGGGGCTCTGGCTCCTTATCCAGGCCCCCAAACGATTTGAGACCATCCGGTGCGCGTGCCTATTTGAAGTTGGGATTCGCCATGGGGTCGAAACCGCCGCTATGGGGGGCCCAGCCTTTCAAGCCGAGTTGCGGAAGTTTAGACCTGGCACCACGCAGCTGCTGATCGTTGCCCGGGCGGCGGAAGACGGGATACCGATCCTCGCCTGCGACGTGGTGGTCCAGTTTGACCTTGTGCCCAACTTTTACGCCTACTCGCAGTTCCGAGCCAAGGTGGGTGGGCGTACGCGCCAGCAAGCCTTGTTGGTCGAGAGCGGGGGTGGCGACCGGGCCTTGCGTAAACTGAAAGCGACGCAAGCGGAAGTGTATCGCTGGTACCTTACCTTGTCCGCGGCCCAGGTGGGTGGGGAACGCGCGACGCGGCGGGAGATGGGGGCTTCATGCCCAATCGGGGTTACCCCATAAAACCAACCCATGAGCCAGCCGTGGAGAGTTTTAATGGGGGTGAGGGGGGGCCTTACATTCCAACCGGCACCCAAGGTCCCAGAGTTTTGGTTACCACTCGAGAGCCAGTGGCCGGCATTCTGGATCAACGTCGTTCAGCTGGACCCCAGTTCAAAAGCATATCAACCCTTTGCCCTCATCACCCGTAAACCTCTTCCCGCCTTACATCTGTTGAAGATCCCTTCGGCCCCCTCCTCTATCGTGGCCCAGGTAGCTTTGGCCGGTGAACCTTTTATTCCTGACCCCGACCACGTGGATACCTTGAGTGATTTTACATCAAGGATATTTGGCGTAATCCTCAATGACTCGAAAGGATCAAGGGACCCCGGGGTTCCCTTTCTCCTGGCGCCGCTGACCTGCCGCCATGAGCCTGATCAAGCATGGCGCTATGTGGATTGGGAGATGGTTCGCACCAAGGGGCTCACCCCCTTGCGTTGTGATGCGTCGGTTAGGGATTTAGTGGTGTGCGACGGCTCCGGTAGTTTGGGTAGCTTGTACTACCATAAGCGCGACGTGACTTCGTGTGAGGTTGATGTGAATACTTTGGAACCCGTGCTAAAGGGCAACCGAAAGAAGGAACCTATCCCTGAAGATCTAATGTGGGTGCATTGGCTTTCGGGGCCCTTCGCCCGCTCGATGATGATGCTCCCAGCCCTCATGAACCGAGTGGATTCGATCCTGCTCCTCAAGCACTTTAAAGCTAAGCTTGGCATCGAGTTTGTCAAGGACGAGTTCTTGCTTGAGGCCGTCACATTTCGATCGGCCCACCAAGAAGTGGACTATGAGCGCCTGGAGTTTTTGGGGGACACCTTTCTGAAGCTACTGGCCAGTGTGGATGTATGCATCCGAGCGCCCGATTCCAGCCCCGAGCAGCTCTTTAACGGCTATGTGAGTATCGCCAGGAATTCGTCGCTGAGCACGGCTGGTCAGGGCGTCAACCTGCAGGCGTACTTTGTAACCCAACCCTTCGATACGGGGGCTTGGCGCCCACCCCCCTTTAGCCGGCTTAAGCCGACGCCCAAAAGCGTTCCCTTGGGAAAGTCTTTGGCCGATGTCGTGGAGGCGACCCTGGGGGCCTCCCTCCTCTCGGTGGGTGAGTCGCAAACCATCCGGTGCGCCAAGGCCCTCGGCATCCCAATTGGGGAGTTTTACTCGTGGGGGGATTACAGGCGGGTCTACCTCCAGCTCAGCCCGCCGCCCAACCATAAGGCACCCATCAACTTGGGCGGGGTGCAGGCTTTACTCAACTACCACTTCTCAAACCCCGGCTACTTAGCTGAGGCCTTGGCTGGGCTCCTCACCCACCCGCCCACCGTCGGCTACCGTCGACTGGTGTTCTTAGGCGATGCCCTCTTGAACTATTTTACCGTCACGTATTTGTTCTTGAGCTACCCGGAGGCAACCCCCGGGGAGCTGACCGCCACGAAGAGCGCCTGTCTCAGGCGAGCGACGCTGGTCAGGGCCATGCAGTCGCTCCGAACTCCCACCCCGCCTCAATTTAAGCTCCAAAGCTCTCGGAAACACCCTCCATGCCCTGATCGGCGCCATCCTGATGGACTCCGGATTCGAGCTCGAGGCCGCCCTGGCCTTCTTTAATTCAGATCTGCGACCATTCTATCAACAGCTCATCCCTGAAGCTAACCTCATCTCTGAAGGGAAGGTTAGCCCCCCAACTCCCAAGCATGATACCTCTGGGACTTCCTTGGCTTCTGCTAAGCTTAACCGACCCCTTCAAGGCGAACTTGCTCCTCACCATAAATCCTCCAAAGCTCATCCCTACCCCAAGTCCGCCTGTACCGATGGCCAAGCGGATGAGAGGACGCCATCCATCCCCCAGCTGCGTCATCTATTCGGTGCCTGGAACCCCTTCCTAACCTAGGGATATTGCCTTTAAGGTTTGCAAATCCGCTCCTCGACATCAACTTTAACCTGCCATCAAGCCCAATAAACTCCTTTGCGTCCTGCAGCTGTGGCGAACCCCGTTTAGGCGCAGCTAACGGCCGCCAGGCTTGTTACAGGCGGGGTTGGCCTTATGCTTTAGCCAATGATATTATGGTAATAAATGCCCAAACCTTGTGCAGCTTCAGCGATAACTCGAATCACCCCAACCCAATTAAAGGCGATCGACCGGCCCCATCCTTTGACCCAACTTAATGCCACCTCGAGCTACTTGGATATAAAGTTTAAAGCCAAGGTATTGACCGACCGCAAGTCTTAAACCAGCCGCTTAGTTCTCCCTTGGTTGCCCAAACTTTAAAGCGCTGGACCCCATATCACTTGGATGGCTATACTAGAAACTTGTTCCGGTGCCTACACCATCACCGAGACGGTTACGTGGAATCTGGATAAGTGAAAAGTTTAGGCTCTAGTTTAGCCTTAAGGCTATAAATCAAGGGGTAGGGCCCATCAACCGCAGTCATCCTGCGGCGATGGAAGAGTACAGATGCTGCCCTCATCTGGGATGGGTAGAAGGGATTGGGTTTATAGCTCCAGGTGAGGAACCAAAGTTGATGCCCACTGTCAATGCTTGGCGTCTGGGCTCGGTTCCGCCAAGTTGGATTTGTACAGGGTATTAGCCACTTAGCAACCAAATTGGATGATATGAGGATCACTGACCTCTTAATAAAACTTGATAAAATATATACAGAGCTATCACCCCTTATTTCTACCTTTATTTTAATATAAATCGCAGACTTCTCTGCGCTCTTCTTTCCCTCATAAAAAGACTACTCCCTTTAATCTTCAATGAGACTCTTTATACCTCAGTTCCCCCCAGCCGGATGCATCCTCGGCTTGGTAATCTTCTATTCTTCTTCCCTTTTTGAATTACTCTCGTTCATATCATCTCTCAGCATACATCCCCTCAATTTGCTGAATGTCATCATTTTGCTCGATTATAATTTGTGTATCCCTTTTTTTTGTATATCTCAAGACTTGTCTCGATCCGCCGACATGGGTAGCGTATCATCCAGTCATATCAACTTTCTCGACATTACCCCCCCCTTTGACTGGACGATAGGCTCTTACTGTTTATATGCTCTGAGGAACTTTGTGTGGACTTGGTTGATAATCCGATCCCCAGCGGGTTCCTTAATAGTGTAGACATACATGCCAGTCTTCTTGATAATCTCAAACGGCCTGACCCAAATGTTAGAGAGCTTGTTTTTTTGTCCAAATCTATGCTGGTTGTGGAATAAAATATAGTTCCTCACAGCAAACAATGGAAGTCCACTCTGGCGCTTCTGATCAGCTGCCTGATCACGAATCTTCTTAGCCAAACTAGTGGAGTAGGCTTCCATTTGCAGCTTGATCAGTGTATCCATGAGTGTCTTCAGATATTGCTGAGGATTCACACTATCAGTGTCCTCTACACACGAATATAGCAAGGCAGGCAGAGCCGGATGTTGACCATATAGCAGTTGAAATGGACTCTTACCAGTGGCCGAATGATAGCTGATATTATAAGCAAACACAGCAGTAGGTAGAAGGGCACCCCATTATGAGGGCTGATCCATTACCAATTTGTGGAGTATGTTCACTAGGGTTCCGTTGACTTGCTCCACCATCCCATTTGATTCTGGATGATAGGGGGTGGTCAAAACCCTGCAAATTGACATCGACCAATTCAACTTTGGCAGGATATGCAAAGTGAAGTTGGTTCCGTTGTCTGTCAGAATAAACTGCGGGCAGCCATGCCACTGTATAACACACTCCATAATAAACTTGGCAGTGGTGACCACGGTCAAGTCGCTATTAGCCCTGGCCTCCACCCATCGGGTCAAATGATCGATGGCAACGATTATATACTTGGATTGATTGGCACTAGTCGGCAGAGGTTCCACTACATTAATGGAAACGGTGTGCCATACAAATTGGGGTTTCACTAGTTGGTAGGTAGTTTTCTTGTGGAAAGGCTTTTCCACTTGACACTGATAGCAAAAGCTAACCGTTTCTAATATGTCGTAATGCATGCTTTCCCAGAAGTATCAAGGTCACAAAAACTAGCATTTTCTGCAATCCTTCATGTCCTACAGCCCAATGAGCATCCATAATTATCGAGGGTCTAGCTGAAGGCTTAGGAAAATTCAGCGTCAAGTCTCCGATCCACTTATATAGATTTTCCCCTTGTACAAAGGTATCCTCCCTAAGTCCATCTAATACCTTGATCACCTGCAGCAGCTCTTCCTGGTATTTGTTCACCACCATCTGTTTGTACATTATATCAGCTAGATCTGCCATGATAGCAACTGTGGGCAACCAAAAAAGACAATCCATATTTTAATATTTTGCTCCTGGTCGATGCAAAATCTTAAAATCATATGCTTGCAGCTTCAGGGCCCAATGTGCGAGCCATCCTTCCAGTTCACAAAGATTCTGTAGCCAGCGCAAGGAGGTATAATCTGTCACTACTTGGAACCTTACCTCATGAAAATATACCCAAAACTGTTTGTAAGCGTAGATCACCGCTAGACACTCCCACTCAGTTATGGTGTAGTTTCGTTTGTGACAGTTCAAGCTATGACTACAGAATGCGACATGATGTTCCATGCCGTTATCATCTTTCTGGGATAATACTGCCCCAATAGCAGTGAGGGATGCGTCCGTTTGTACTATAAACTGTTCGTTAAAGTTGGGATATTGCAAAATGGGTGCACTTGCTAACGCAGTTCGCAATATATCAAAAGCATTCTGACATCGTTCTGTCCAATTGAAAGAAGCATAATTCTTTAATAACTCGAAAAGTGGGACCCCAATGCAGCTGAAATTGGGAATGAACTGTCAGTAACACCTAACCATCCCCAGAAACACCTGAATGTCTCGCTTATTCCCTGGGCGAGTCATCTTGCCTATTGCTTCCAATTTAGCTGGCTGCAGTTTAAGCCCATTTGAGTCCACAACAAACCTGAGGTATTTCAATTGTTCTTTGAAGAAATGGCACTTTCAAGGCTTGATTTTGATATTAGCAGCAGCAAGGCGCTGAAACACTTGCTCCAAGTGGGCCAGGTGCTCTGAAAATGTCTGCAAAAACACATTGATGTCGTCAAGGTAAACTAGGATGCAGGACAGCTTTAAATCACCTAAAATTATATCCATGGCATGCTGGAACATAGCCAGGGCATTACACAACCCTTGCAGCATACGAGTCAGCTGGAAAAACCCTCTCAAGGTGATGATTGCACATTTCTCTCATTCCTCTAATGGCAATTCAATCTGCCAGTACCCCAAGATCAGATCCATGGTGGAAAAATAGTTCGCCCCACCCAATTAGTCTAACACATCATCAATTTGTGGAAGAGGGTAGGAATCCTTCTTCATTATGTTATTGAGTTTACAATAGTCAATAACCACCCAATTCAAACCATCTTTTCTTTACAATGAGCACAGGTGATGCCCATGGACTGTTTGATGGCTCTAGCATTCCTTGCTTGATAAGTTTATCCACCTCATTGGAGACAACCTCTTCCACCACTTTTCAACATCTAATAGGTCACAATCAAATGAAAGGGTAACCCCCATATCTATCTGATGTATCACCCCTTGAGCGCACCCCAAGTCATGATCATTATTTGCAAAAATATCCCAATAGTTTTCAAATAATGCCATGGCCTTATCTTGCTGATCCACCAATAATCCTGTGAGTGCTTTCCATGGAACCACAGTCAGTACACCAAACGAGGAGTGAGCTGATAGTCTGAGATCCTTCCATAAGCCAAAATCATGAATACAATGAACTTCCTCTATAGGGACTAAGTGTAGGTAAGCCACCACTTGGTGCCGCTGGATTGTTATTGTCTCCTTCTGTAAATTTACTAATAGCACTTTCACCTTCCCATTCCCAGATAGCAGTAACCCTGGAGCCACATATGGTTCAAGCCGCAAGTGCTGGTGAGGTGCCATAATATATCTATAAAGCCACCTTAGGGACATCAATTTCAAGCCCAGTCCCTACTATGCTCTGGTGTCAGATGGTAGGCTTAAAGCATGCGTTGCTCAAAGCGCAAACCCTTTGTATCCATATATCTGGTTGGGGATGATACTGGTTTGCTGACTCAGTCACCAATACTGAACAGGAATCACTCCATCGCTGTATGCTAGATTGATCTGACCGGAGTGAACTGGGTTCATTGGGATTCCACAAGAGGAAAAATATACTGGAATCTGTTGGCCAAATATAGTAAGAGTTTCTTCTGCCATATTTATCACAACACCAAACTTCCTCATAAAAGCCGCGCCAATTAACATATCATAGTGGTTATTTGGCAAAACCACCGCTGGAGTGGACACCTGGACTGACCCAAACAGTAAAGGCAACGCGCTATATGCTCCTTCCAACACAGTGATGTGCGTTCCCGCAGACCTGTATACTACTCGATGGTCCACATCCAGTTTCAACATAAGTTTAGCCACCAACCAGGTGGAGACTATGTTAACAGGTGCTCCCATGTCTATGATAGCGCGGATTTTTGTGTTTTGAACAAATATGTCACAATAAGTACATTCTGAGTAAGAAGAACCATCAGTGTTTATTACTTGTACATTCAAAAGCTTTGTGTTACTCAAAAAGGAAGAAATGCCCATGCTGACCTTAGGATACTCACTTGTGATTTTCTCCACTGGAATGGCTACACTAGCCCCTCTTAAAGGGGTGATATTTGGCGAAGGATCCGCGTTGCTGGTGCCAATCTGTTCCAGAATCTGCCACGCATATGGCTTCTGCACATCTTGACAGAACTCAGCCCAATAGGGTGAACTTTTACTCTTGAAAGTGGAAGCAGGGGTATCCAACGAAAGCTGCTGGTATAACAAATCATCCAATTGAGGTTCAATTTCTACCCAAAAAGACGTTTGGGAATTGTTAGGTACAAGTGAATTGGACTTAGTGGAGATAGAGCATCCCATCTCTACTCTGCTCGAGCTTTTCCCTGCTTACTATCTGAGTGAGTATTGCATACACTTGTTGTTTGCTAGGACAATTGGCCGCATAATGCCCTCTTTGTCCGCACTGGAAGCAAGTGTTCATAAAAGGTGCACATATATAGTTTGGGGTGAAAGGACCAGGTCAAAAGTTGCCAGTAAGGTTCCAAGGTTGCAGATGAACTGGGGAAGCGTACATGGGCCAAAAAGGGTCCACTGACTTGTATGAGGGACAAATATGTTCCAGCAGCTGATAACCCAGTCACTGGAGCCTATATCCTATAGGGGTTGGAGCGGGGGCATCAGAGATTTTTGGGCTATGTTGGGGGCACTGTTTGTGGCGGAGAGTCGATGTAAGGCATTCACAATTTGAATAAGTCCAGTATCCCCATCCAACATGTGAGACATAGCATTGTATACTTCCCAATATGATTTGACAGCCGCCATAATCGCTATACCTGCATCCTCAGTGGTCGAAATATTAGCTCCAAGTAGGATGTGTGCTTCCACTGAAAACTGCTCAGCGAATTCTGACAGGGTCTCATTTTGGTAAAACTGTATAGTCATAAAATTGGCTTTCTGTTGGGACATCTCGGTAGCACCCACAAACAGCCAGATAACAATTGCTTTTACTTGTGTGTAAGATACCGAGCTATTTGGAAGATAGCAGGTCACTTGATCAGCACTTTCCACATCTAAGGCAGACAGCAACAATTTTGCCTTTTGTCAATCAGTAGCCCCTTCCACAGCGAATTTGAAACATTTAAAGTAACCATGTAGGTTCACGTCATGACTGAAAGGAGGTGATTTCTTGATACAAACAAATTTGCTTTGCTTTAGGTCTGGCTGCAATGGGCAGGCGAATTGTTTTTGGAGTGACTATGGGAACCATCACACTGTATATTATCATACAGCCAGCTGGATGAACTTGAACCTGTTGAAAAGGAATCGGGAGAAGTGATGTCATGTGGGGGGTCCATTGTACTGCCTGATGGATATTCATTTGCTAATCCATAACATTCTTCCCCCGAGTTACCACTAACTGCCCCAATCCCCCCAGCTCTGGTACGCCCCACAAACTGTTCATTGATCAACTGCTCCACTTTAACCGAATAACATTTACACCGTCCATCCTGAAATTCCTATTGCAGCCTTTCATACTGATGTTGCAATTCCTGGCAGAATTCCCAAACCTCATTCAGTTTTTGTTCCATATCTTGTAATCATAAAAGCACTTCTTTGATTATATTCTGCAGGCGGGTTTGTTGTCAACTTGCATTTTCCACTTGTTGATGGGCGTCGTTTATTTGGTTAACCAGGGAGGATTGTTCCCATACTGATTCCTCATTGGCCCATCAAAGGATATCAAGGTGCCCTTGCATGTCCGCATAATCTCTTGTCTCACCAATCAGAAGAGGAAAGGCTTGTTGGCGCTCAGCCTGACTAATGACTTCCAGTTGTGTAACTTGACGAATAAGCTGGAGATACTTGGGAGATGTGACTAAAGGATAAGCGCGTTATCTGTCATTCACTGGGTATTCCATCCGATGCAAAGTTGGTTTACTTCTGTCAATAGAGAGCCAACTTGGGCCATAACTTACTGTTCCATCAGGGTCATTCTTTCCTTGAGCTGGGCAATCATGGCTTCAAGAGCTTCCGCCTATTTGGCTAGCTACATCATAAAGTGCTTGGTATTATTCCCCAAGGTTGTTACATCCTGAATTCATTCTGCTGATAGGCTATGCTGATCCAGAAGTTCTCTTATTACTCAAGGTAATTCTGAATTTAACTGTGGTACCAGAATGTCCAATTGATGGCGGATGTCTCCAACACAATGATCCATCTGTGCCAGCGCCCCTTATATTTCCAAAAACAAACAATCAAGGTGGTCAAGCAGGAGGTGAGTATCGTGCTGCTGAGCTTGTGTGAACCATAATACATCTCCAATTTCAATATTGTGATGATCCAGAACATGCAGTAGCTGGCTAATTGAAGGTTGCATATAAGCGACTAAATATTCCTCAATTCTGTGGTTATTGAGAAGGCGAGCTAACCCCATAGTAGTTGCATCCAAATAAGACATGTACAGCATGTATCGATTTTCCTGATTGTGTTGGTTATAGAATAGACTCAGGGCATTTTCCCCAGTCTCATCCTCATATAGGTGATATCCATGCAACAGCCATTCCATAATATCTCTCAGTTGTTGGGGAGTCACATTTGTGGAGCGTCCTTGTTGGTTGGTCGTCAGCTCCAGGAAATTCTCAAATTGCAAATTAATTATAACTTCATCATCCCCTGGTTTGGTAACAGTGAATAATTTTGGTTTGGGGTTAGGTGCCTCCTGGGCTTCTTCATCATACCGCACCCAGAATCTTATCAGGTTATGTCAGAGCAAATGAGGACTCATCATTGTATTTTATTGTTTATTTTACCAAACTATAGTTGCTTAGTGGCCCCCTGTAGTGAGCACCACTGTCAATGCTTGGCGTCTGGGCTCAGTTCTGCCAAGTTGGATTTGCACAGGGTATTAGCCACTGAGCAACCAAATTGGATGATATGAGGATCGCTGAATTCTTAATAAAACTTGATAAAATATATACAGAGCTATCGCTCCTTATTTCTACCTTTATTTTAATATAAATCGCAGACTTCTCTGCGCTCTTCTTTCCCTCATAAAAAGACTACTCCCTTTAATCTTCAATGAGACTCTTTATACCTCAGTTCCCCCCAGACAGATGCATCCTTGGCTTGGTAATCTTCTATTATTATTCCCTTTCTTGAATTACTTTTGTTTGTATTGAATCTCAGCATACATCCCCTCAATTCACTGAATGTCATCATTTTACTTGATTATGATTTGTGTATCCCTTTTTTCATATATCTCAAGACTCATCTCGATCTCCCCTCCAATCCGCCAATATGGGTAGCATATCATGCAGTCATATCAACTTTCTGACACCCACCTTTACTGCTTGGTTAGGGTAGATTGGGGTAGATGCAAGTTTCTGATGCTGGCAGCTAAGCTCTGAGATAGGATCATCAAACCTTATAAGTTTATCCTTGAAGGCCAGTATAGCCAACTGAGGTTTGGTAGTCCTCCCCCTTGGCATTCTGCACCCCTGGCTATATCCACCCCCATAAAGTTTAGCGGAGTTCATTCCTTAAATCAAACTCTGGGGCTCAGAACAGCTATCAGTTGGATAAATTACATCTAAACTACCATTTGAAAAAATGGCTACAACCTTAAGGTTGGTTGGAGAAGGTCAAATGTTAAGAATTTTTCCTTCTTAATAAAATGTGACTATATTAGTAAGCCAGGTCAAATATTATGAAGACTGCTGGCCCTTGCTTTTTCACCATCATTGGTGACCTTTCCTTACAGGGCTGCAGACAACTCCCCAATCCAGCTGGACACCAAATCACCTTAACAGATTAGCCCCTCTTGGTGGGTACTGGTGGTTCTCCCCACCTTGGGTGGCCTGATTCCTTGCTCCTCCACCTCATGGCTAATCTCTGCTTGTCCATTACTGGCTTCACTGATTGGGCCAGTTCCCACAGTTGTTCTGTAATTACAGGTTGGAAGTTGTTTGCGCCAACCACTCCAGGTGTGTTCAATCAGCACATAACCTCTGAGGATCTTCAGTTCCTCCTCCACAAGCCAAGCTGAACTGCATCCACTTTAACACTAGCAGAGGTAGGTATCCACAAATAATTAAAGAAAACAAAGATTGGATTTGAAGATGTTTTTATTAAGAGAGATCAAACTATTTATAGGCATTTCTTTCCTATCCACATCATTTGGATTCATTGTCAGAATTGTCAGCAACCTTACTGGCAATTATCCCTGCTTAGCATTTGTCAGCTCTCTCACTGGCAATTATCTCTCTACTTAGCATTATTTAGTAATCTCACTGGTAAATATCTCTCTTCTTAACTCATCATCCTTGAATTTCCATGATTATAGTGATCCTCAATTCATCATAATTGAATTAGTTCATATATTGACATCCTCAGCATAAGTTGCCAGTTTCAATTTAACCAAAAAGCTGTTGGGGATTGTTCACAACACTCTCAAAAAGTAAAAATACAATTTGACTTTATTTAATTAATATTAGATGGTTCAACAACCTCAGCATAATTCACTGGTACTCAGATTTGGGGCTGCAAAATCATCATTATACATTTGATAAATACATCAGCTTTCCACTGGAAAATCCCACGATCACCTATGATTTAGTAGTTGGCGTCAAGCTATGATTTTGCCAAACCTAAACAATTAGTATTAATTGATCAACATCCTTGGTATTAGTTGCCAGTGTCAAAATTGACTAAAACTCTGTTGGGATCCTTTACCAATACTCTTAACATTGAATTTAAGCATTTTTCTGTCTTAATTGATAATATTAATTATCTCAACATCCTCAGCCTCAGTTTCCAGTGTCAAGACCCACCAATTCCTTATGAGGTGATGATCCCCAATACTTTCTTGATATGGCAGATCAAGACAGCTTAACCCAACCAAATGGGGAGCACAAATTTGGGTTATCATTAAATATTGAACTCAAAACTAGTAAAATAGGCAGCAATTGTCCTCAACTAATTAATTCACTAATTTTGGTAATATGTGAGAGATATCACCGGTTATAATTACAACAGCAAGTATTTTATAAGAGTGATAATTTATATTTGGTATATAGTTACAGCTGAGCAGTTAAGTATTTTTCTTAATTGGATAGTTTAAATGGGTTTGCTGAGCAGTTGATGGTCATTTGGCCAATTATCAAGTAAATCAATTAATAAGTAGTAAGTGATTGGCTAATTCAATAGTCTAAATAGCTTTGCCAACTGGTTAGTAGTTTTAGGTTGATTCAACAGGTTGCATTGGGTTTAGGTAAATTGTTAGTAGTTATTTATATATTTGGGAAGGGTAATAGGGTATTTTTCATTCTCTCCTTGCCATTATGCGCCAAAGCCATGCGCTGCCCATACCAATACCAAAGTGACCACCAGCTTGTGATGATGGCAGTAGCCTCACCCAAATATTGCCCACTCCATAAAGTAGTTACAAAATCTTCCATCTTATTGGCTAGTGGTATGCCCCCTCCCACCTTCCCACTAGACTTCATTGCCATTGCCATATGCAAAATCCTCACACTTCTCACAAAAGTGACTATTACAGTCTGTGCCATTGTTACACAGCAAAATTTAACCCAAAATCAAAGATAATGTACTCAATTTCTCACTACCTTTGACTTCATCCCTGATGTCCACATCCATGCAGAATGTGAACTTTTCCAAATTTTTAAATTTAATGTTTGTTGCCATATTGATCCCTGACAACTCACTATACAATAAATTTGAGCCTTATCACATCAAAGCCCTCACTCCATTACTCTCTGTCATGACTTATTTATTCTGCAAGATCTCAGCTACTCTGGAGGCACCCAACCCCCTCATCACTGCCATAGTTGATAGGTATTTTGCTGATTCCATCTGGTTGGAGGGTTTCAATTTAAGTTCCTCATTTTTTGGCCTCCTAAATCCTCAAATGTGTTATCTCCAGTCACATACTCTCAAATAAAACTTAGTAGGCTATTTTTGTAAAATAACATATAATTTTAATGATAATTATTTATCAGGTTAAAATAATATGTAATTCTAATGGTTTTTATATATTACTTGGCTGAGCTTTTGATATTTTTTAATAAATTTGATAGGTTCATAAGTTTTGTTAAGCAGTTGGCAGTTTTAGTTTGTGTTCTAAGTTCACTACTTTAGGCTGAGTGGCTGATGTTTTGGTAAATTTAATAGTTTTAATTTATTTAGGCTGAATGGCTGATTTTTAAGCAATTTGATAATTTTAAAAATATATTTGAGGTGGGTCAACCTTGGGACATTTATACCACACTGAGAAATTTTTTAGCCAATACAGGTTTCAAACTCAAAACCTGCACTTGGGGTGGAAGCAGTTTTACCTGATCGGCTAACCACCCTTTCACTTTGATAATTTTGATTAGTTTTAATTAAATGGTTGGTGGTTTTTTGTTAATTTGATGGGCTCAATAGTTTCAATAAAGTGTGTAATAGTTTAGTTAAATTGGTATGCTTAATTAATTTTTCTGAATGATTGGAGGCTTTATATTAATTTAATAAAATAAAATTTTATCTACTTATCAATAGCCATCTACCATTAAAAACTTACTTATTGATAGCATCTGGTAAGATTTAAACACATAAGCAGCACTGGGTGAAATATACTGTCATTAAAACATATGGCTAAAAATCTATATATCTCTCATTCTGTATCATGGAGCGTTCTGATACTAGTAAGACCAGCCTGGAGCTCTGGGTGAGTAACCGCCCAAAACCTCACCCAGAATACCTCAGGTACAGCCATCCATATCACTAACTGGAAAATGAAAAAGGCAGCTACAAGGGCTATCCAGGGATTTCCAAAATTGGAAATCATCACAACTAATTGTTTTAACAGAACTTCAGAAATACAAATAAACTTAAATGATACTTAAGAATTACTTTAATAAAACCAAAATGGCAAAAAGGAAGAAAAGTGGCATTTAAATTTATACCTATTGGGGACCGCTACCTAAATGCCCACAAAATGGAAAATTGAAACTAAGTGCACCGCCATCAAAAATATTTTACAATTCAGTTCCAGTGGATTGGCATTCTGAGATGTTTTATGAAAAGACTCAGATTGAAATGATTAGATTGTCATCAAATTCATTGGTGAGAATATTCATGCCATTGCAGCTGCACTTAACATGATGATGATGATTTCTCTTGTGGGCAGCAGGTTGCACTCAAAGCTAGGCCATATATAGCCAGCTCCATTGGGTTGGAAAAGGTCTGACCACGCCTGTACCTGTCAGGGATGGTGTCAGGGTAAATCCTGATATTAGTGTAATTCCAGAGGTTACAAATATTATCCATCAGATCAAATGTATATGTGATGAAGTTAAATCATATAATTGCATATCAAATGAATAATTGTAGTGAAAATGTTTGATTAAGCATTTAAATTACCTCAATTGCAACAAAATTCAGTCAATTAATTGCACCAAAACGAATTTACAATGAGACTGAGACGATTCCCATTGCCTTTCAAAATCATATAAAAGTTGCAATCCCATAAGCTCCAGAGAAGAATAGTGCACAGTTTTAAAATCAATTAAGCTTAGGTAAGTCCATGAAGTTGGATGGTATATAAAACCAAGGCATTAATTTGGTTAGATTTTGTGCTCAAAAAATATTCTTTATCATACAAACACTATTAAATTTATTTACTAAAGTGTTATCAATACCAATCTACCACCCCATCCTACAAGGAACTCCATTCCAACTTACCCTCTTAAAGCCATATCTTTAGGCAACTCTCATATAAGCTTAACCACCATTCCTTATACCTGGATACCTCTAGTGTCCTTGTCATACTGGATTAAACCCCTTGGTTATGCTAGCTTATGGTTATCTACCCCCATCCAGGTCAGTAGTACACCAGTCCCTGACAAGTTAATCGCCAAAATTTATAATAAATATTCCGCTTCATTTTTTATTATTGTGAGCTTTGGTATTAATTTTGTTGAAAAGTTACCAATTACTGGTGCAGATGGTTTTACCAGTAAATCAATATGAAACAACTTATAAAGAAGAAGTAGGACCCAGTCAGATGCAAACAGAGTGTGTTGCCAACTATACACCTATGACTTACCCTATGGTCCCCTTGCCTAAGAAATTAACTTTAGCTGAAGTAAAATAAGGTCTTACGCTAGATTGGTGTATCCCCCCTTTAGGTTGGGACCACCTAGTGCTAAAAAAATAAGGTCTTACGCTGTTGGGGGTATATTATGAAGCTTATCCTGATAACTATTCAGATAAAGTGCAAAAAATTATGGCAGTAGGCTCACAACTCACTGGTGATGCTCTGGGTTTGTTTATAAGGCCTTAGAAGAGAATGTGAATTTGTGCAAAGATTATGGAGCATTAAATGCCTGTTGTTGGCTGCAGCGGCTTCCACTGGTAACAGATTACAGGCACGGATTGCCTTAATAAATCTTTAACGGGAAGGTCAAACCATTTAGAAATATATTTATAAGTTCATTGAGAACTTTCAGAGGGCAGAATTATATGTGGAAATGGGAGCGCTTTATTTCAGACAAGGGTTGTAAGGTCACTTAGAAGATTTGATCAGACACCACCCCATCACGCTACCTTTAAATAAAGTTATTGAGGTCATACAGAGTCTAATAGTGGGTATTAGCAGACCAAGAGAAGGTTGTGAACAGAAGTGCCATAAGAAAAACTTCAGATCCTCAATTCTTCATTAAAAATGATAAGCAGTCTTATCCAATATTAAGTTTGAACTTAAACGTTGGAAAGAGAAATTTGAAAACTATGGCTTTGCTGAACAGTGGGACTTCACAGAACTTCATCTCAGAGCATGCAGTGAAAATGCTGGGCTTGTATGCAAAGAAACCTTTGATGAAAGTAACCTTGGAGAATGATGAACAATCTTTAGACTACCGCTGCTCAAGTCACATCAACTTGAAATTTGGGGTAAGTATATTGAAAGTTGAGTTTTGGGTCCTGCGTAGTTCACCCCATCCTGTAATTTTTGGGTATCCTTGGTGGAAACAAGTTGAACTCCAGCATACTTATGGACGGATTTCTATCACAATTAAGCTAAAGAATAAGCTCATTTAGTGTGCATTAAAAGATCATAAAGGTTTGGACATGTCTGCAAAAGTTTCTCAGGGTGGTCCAGAAGATCCTTGCAAAGGACAGATCACTGAGTATCTCTAAAATTGGGCTTCACTTTTGAAGAGAAGGAGGCTAAGCAAATACCAGCTCATGGATCCTTTTATCATGCGATTGATTTACTAGAAGGGAAGCAGTCCATCCATAGACCTATTTATAGTTGTAATAAGAGGGAAAAATTGCCCTGAGAAAATACCTGGATACAATGCTTGAGAAGGGGTTTATATGAGTGTTTTGCTCTCCCTGTTCATCACCCTTGTTGTTTGTTAGTAAGAAGGATGTGGATTATGGCCATGTATAAACTACCCAGAAGCTCAATGATATAACCATAAAGAACCAACATCCCTTACCTGATGCCAATCACTTGAGTGACCAGTTGTCTGGAGCTACAATATTTTCCAAAGTTGACTTGAAAGATGCATTCAACCAGATATGGATAAAAGGGGATGACAAGTGAGAAACAGCATTTAAGACACGATTTGGGCTATTTGAGTATCTGATAATGCTATTTAGGTTGTGCAACACATCTAGTACAAATTAACAAATGATTAATATGGTACTGGGTGGCTACCTAGACCACTTCTGCGTAATCTACCTTGATGAAATCTTGATCTACAGAAAGACGCAGGAGGAACACTTACTGCACTTGAACTTGGTCTTTGAGAAGTTTAAAAGGTACAACTTGCATGTAAAGCTATCAAAATGTGAGTTTGCGCAGGAGGAAGTTGAAATTCTTGGTTATGTTGTGGACAGGAATGGGTTCACCATGGCACCTAGCAAAGTGGATGCCATGTCACATCTTGGCTTACACCTTATAGTTGGAAGGACGTTCACAGTTTCTTAGGCTTGGCAAACTTTTGCATGGATTTTATCAAAGACTTTTCTTCTATTGCGTTACCCTTAACACGGCTTAAATAAGAAAGTGTTCCATATAAATAGTCTCAGGCGGCGTAAAAATACCTTTCTGACTTAAAGGCTGCCTTTGTTTCTGCACCTGTGTTGTCAATACCCAATGATGAAAATCCCTTCGTTGATGAGACTGATGCTTCAGGATACGCTCTTGGGGGTTTTGTTTCAGGAGGGGATAATAGTAGGCTGCATCCCATAGCCTACTATTCCAAAAAATTCATCCCAGTGGATTAAACTACACTATTTATGACAAGGAAATGTTGGCCGTTGTTCAATGTCTAAAACACTGGCACAGGTACCTGTGTGGGGCAAAGTACCCAGTGAAAGTTTTGACAGACCATAAAGACTTGAGTTACTTTTTCACCTCACGGCGATTGAACCAGCGTCAGGCACAATGGGCACTTACTATGGCGGATTATGACTTGGACATTGGTTAAAAACCTGGGAAAATTAATGTGGTTCCAGCTTCCTTAAGCCGGTTTCCTGACATGATACCTGAAGAAGAGGAAATTACTGAGTTTAATACACAGGTGCTTCTGAAGACCAAAGATCCCGCTGCATTATTGTCTTATCTTGTACTAGTGGGCTTTGGAGATGAGATTTTGGGTGTTCAAAATGATGATGCTTTTTGTCAGAATGTGAAAAATGATCTCATAAAAAACTTAGACAGTGTGTGGTACAAAAAGGGTTACTAGTTAAAGGGAAGTCAGTAGTCTATAAAGGTTGTTTTTATGTATCAGAAGGACCTTTAAGATTGGTTGTCATGCACAAGCACCACGATGTAGGCATGACAGGACACCCTGGAAAGAATAAATAATCCAACTGATTCAAAGAACTTACTGATGGCCTAATCTTAGAGGGGACATCTTAAAACATGTGGCAGGATATGAGGTCTGTGGGCGCATCAAGATTCCTAGAGGACTTCCTGAAGAACAATTACAACCATTATTAATCACATAAAAGCCATGAGAGTCAATATCATGGATTTTATAGTAGAGCTGACCCGTTCCCAAGGATTCAATGCAGTATTGGTGGTGGTATATAGATTCACTAAAATGGCTTATTTTATCCCAACTACTACCAATGCTACAGCTAAAGAGATGGCTCATCTGTTTTTGAGAAATGTATTCCTGCATCACGGTACCCTCAAGGAGGTGATCTCAGACAGAGGGCCTCAATTCACAACAAGCTTTTGGAAACAGATCCAGAGACCTTGGAATCAGGAGATGTTTATCCACCACATACCATCCGCAGACTGATGGATAGACTGAGAGAGTTAATCAGGTGCTGGAGCAGTACCTGAGATGCTATGTTAATGCAGAGCAGGACAACTGGGTTGAGTTGTTGCCTATGTCCCAGCTCTGTTATAAAACTCTATAATTTTTCAACTGGAACGTCACCATTCAAAACTAACTATGGGCATGATGTAAATTCGAAATTGTTGCCATCTGTTATAGCAGATAACCCACCTGTGAGGAATTTTTGCAAAACATCCATCAAACTCATGCACTTTGCTTGGCAAATCTGAACCAAGCAGTAAATACTTACAAAGACTTTGTGGATAAGAAGCGTGTTCCTGGTAAGGTGTTGGAAGTAGTAGCCAAGTTTACCTGGATGCTCACAATATTCCTTTGGATATAACTTGTCAGAAACTTGATCATCGGCGCATATGGCCATACAAGACCACAGAGGTTATAGGAAAGGTGGCTTACGTCTTTAATTGCCTGAAGGTTGGAGAATTCACAATGTATTCCATCGTCCCTCTTTCACAAAAAAAGGAAGCTCTCTATTACACCAGAAAGTCAAAGAGTTAGCACCACCACTGATTAAAGGTCCCTGTACTGAGTATGAGGTGGAGGCTATTAAAGAGAGGCAAACACATCATGGTAACGTGCAGTACCTGGTTAAGTGGGCTGGATATCCTGCAGAAGAGAGCAATTGAGAGACTGAGGAGAACTTAAAGAATGCAGGAAAGCTGTTAAAATAAATGGAAGAAGAAGGCCTCACAGGTAGCTTCAGCCTTGGTGGGGGATGATGTCAGGGTAAATCCTGACATTAGTAGAATTCTAGAGGTTACAGATATCATCCATAAAATCAAGATATGTTATAAAGTTAGATCGAATAATTGCATATTAAATGAACAATTGTAGTGAAAATGTGTTGAATTTATTGCGAGGAAGGCCAACCAGGGGATGGACACTTCCGAATGTCAACCAAAAAGAAACAAAACTTAGTAACAGGGAAGGCACCCCAGAGAAGCGATGCTATCTCTTGTTGCCAGCGGGAACGCCACTATGGGGAGGGGACGTGTGAAGGGGCCGTAGCCACAATTGAACACGTGTGGAGGAAAGAGTCTGATTTGATGAACCAAACTGGGAACCAGGAGGAGAACAGCTGTCGGCGACATGGTGAGAGGTATCCAAACATCCACGCTTGAAAGTGGTCCACCAAATGAGACCAGAATCTGTGGACAGCTTCTGGGAGGGTGGGGGTGGAGCCTGCTATGGCATCCAAGACAATCGTGTGGATAGTCCACATGGCGATTGCAACCACCAGAGTATGGAGGGAGGGTGGAAGGGGGGAGGCCATTGATAGAGCAAACATATCTCTTGACAAACTGAAGGGATGTGCTTGATCCTGGCCCAGCAGACGTTGAACTTCGCGCCATATTACTTTAGAGGTAGGAAACTTCTCCAGTCGGTGGAACAGCGTTCCATACTGGCCACACACGACGCAGGATGAGTGTAAAGCGTTAGAGCGCTCAGCCATATGGTACACCCGCCTCAGGCAGCGCCACACATGGGAATGGATTTGAGGCTGCAACAGAGGATGGTGTGCATATTTCCAAATAGTTTTTGGGTCTCAATGGAGTAAGGGATGTCCATCATGTCCAGGTAGTCCACCCTGGATAGGACATGGGGCCGTGTGGGGATCACGCCATCTTGGATGGGTAGCCCCTGTACCTCTTGTTTGAACTGAGGAGAGGGGCGGCCTCTCTGGGATGTGTGTCCGCTAACACAAATTCTCCACTCAGCGCTTCGCATGGAAAAGAGGATTCGTTTGTAGTGGGTTTTAGTCCCGTGAGGACCTGTGGCCGATGGGTGTGAAGCCAGGTATTTCATCAGGGAGTGAGGGTTTGATGGATTGTTGAGGCCCAAGGCGCAGGAGAAGTTGGAGCAGGCCGAGCGGGACCAGTGTTGGGAGGGGAGCATAGGGGCGGTGACAGCTGCAATCCAGATGCCCAGGATCTTGGCAGCATGGGCCTTGAAGTCGAGCAGGCTTATGCAACCATGATGATGAGGGCCAAACATGACCTCCAGCCATACTGGTGGTGGGCGGCCTGACCAAAGCCATCCTTGCAGCAGGGCATATTAAGGATTTGAAAAAGCTTGGGGAGAAGGGGATGGCGTGGGCTCCAAACCAGACTTTGGAGAGGAGCATAGAGTTGGCTAAAACAACTCTGCCAGTAAGGGAAGTAGGGTGGGCTCTGAGGGAGGCGATGCGCTTCGTCACGTTGTCTAGAATATGACTCTCCATTACTGCTGATGCGTACCCGCATGCCTCCACCCACACACCCAGATGGCGGACTGGCCCTATGGTAGGGCGTGGCACGAAGGGGAGCACCAGTGGGGCGGTGTGGGGTGAGCTGGGAGGGCGAGCACGTGTGCGAGCAGATGGGCCAGGATGGGCACTGGTTGCTGGGGCCCAGTGGGTTTGATACCGACCAAGGAGGATGATTTAAGTTTTGGAAGCATTCAGTGCAGCGTTACTTACCTGGAAATACTCCTGGATGAGAGCTTCAAGTGCGCGTGCATCTTTATTATTAGACACCCCAACCACACAGTCATCTGCAAACGCCATCATCTTGACTGGGGCTTGGCCTGGCACATGGACCTCAGTGAGTTGGGCATTCACGTTTCAAAGTAGTGGGTCAAGGCTGAAGTTGTATAAGAGTGGGCTAAGGGGGTCCCCTTGTCGCAAGCCCCTTTGAGGGCGGACTACTTCCGTTAGGAAGCCAGGGCCACGTACTGCCATTGTTGCAGATTCCATAGGCATCACCCAGTTGATGAAGCGAGGGGGTAAGCGGAATTGATGGAGGTTAGGCCCTGAGGTATTCCCAGTTTACTCTATCATAGGCCTTCTGTTGGTCCAAGAATACAAGTGCCCCAGAGGCTGTGGACTGGCATGTGTTAGCCACAGAGTGCACGTTGTCCTAAATCGACCTTCTGGGTATGAAACTGAATTGTTCTGGGGAGATGGTGGCAGATGCTACAATCCCTAAATGGTTAGCCATGATTTTTGTTAAAATTTTTGTATCCATGTTAGTTAAAGAAATGGGGCGCCAGTTGGCTAAGTCTAGCTTGTTTCCTTTATTGAAGAGTGTGACGGAGAAGGCCTCTTGTCCTCCTGGTAGGAGGCGCGTTCCCAGAAGGCTCTGGTTAAGTGAGGCAAGCAGCAGTGGGGATATATGTTTGAAGTACTTTTTATTGAATTCATATGGAATGCCATCTGGGCCTGGGTATTTCCAGTTTGGTGCACTGCGGATGGCTGTCCATAATTCATTCAGAGCAATCAAAATCATTATTTCTGGGTATTGGGAAATGATGCAGATGTGGGTTCAGTCGAGAAATTCTGTCAATTCAGCTGGCTGAATTTGATCAGATTGGTATAACTCAGAGTAATACTTTTGTGTATCGATTACCACTTTGGCTGGCGTATCCATGATGGAATCATCCGATCTTCACACCTGTGTGCAGGCCACACTCTGGCATGGTGCAAATTTTTTTTTAAAAAATATGTGGTGCACTTGTCGCCCTCTGTAATGCATTTGGCCCTGTACTGAACACAAAACCAATGTTTGTGTTGCCTTTTGAGCGCGTTGAGGTGGGCAGCTGCCTCTGCCCACTTCCGGCCCTATGCAGGGCTGTATCCTGTGTATGGGATGTTGGACTCCAGGTGTGCCAACTCTGCCAGAGCACGCGAGATGATGGCTGATGTGGCTCGTGAGCATCAGGAGGAGAGGTGGCGAGGGTGGCGGATGGTATCCTCTTTGAAGGCTGCCCTTGTGGAGATGAGGTCCGCGCAAAATGGTGTAACAAACTCTTTTGACAAAGTTGCTGATTTCACCCAAGTGGGAAATCCTGGCGATGCAAGTTTGGGGGGGGGGCGGAGTTTGCACCAATGTGGGGCCTTAGCCACTGTGACAGGTAGGTGGTAGGTTATTGAGACCAGCCGGTGGTCAGAGAATTCAATTTTTGTTGTTTTGAAGTGGGAAATGTGGGATTGGAATTTTGCCAGCATAAGGATAAGGTCAATACGGGTCATGGACCTTAATTGGCCATTATGGATGTGGGGGCGCATCATGTTTTCAAGCAGCGGGGCTCGCTGCAGCAGTGCATCCATTAACTTAAGGGTGGCTTTTAGAACGCGAAGTTCTACGTGACCCTGGGGGGCGTGGGAGGAGGAAGGCCAACAGTCCGTTGGTGTGTTTAGCCAACAGTTCATGTCGCTGACTATGAAAGGGTTTGGGAGTAACAGGAGGACTTTGACTGACAAGAAAAATTCTTGATGCTCTCGTGCACAGGTTGGGGCGTAAATGTTGATGATAGCATGTGCCACATCAGCCCATGAGAAAGTGACAACAAGGACTCAGCCATCTAGGAAGGATTCAGATGATAGAAAATTTGAAATTGTTTTTCTGAACTAGAACCCCACAGTGCTCTGACCAAAAGGATATGGATGGGAGAAGCATGGTTTTCCAAGCATCCTTGGAACCTCATGGACAGTGGGACTCCTGGATGGCCAGGATATCCATGGGTAAATTTTTTTGTAAAAAACTCAGTTTCCTAGCCCAGAATGGTGTGGCCTTGAGTCTGACGATATTCAGAGTCCCTAAAGTGAAGGTTTCCCCCTTCACACCTTAGGTGTGAGGGGGTGGGCACCTGGGCCCACTAGCCTCCTCTAGATCCCCATGGGCCTTCATGGCAGCGCGGGTGTTTGCAGCAACACTATTGGTAGTTTTGTTGATTTTAGCAGAAAGGTTCACGTTGGCTTTTGCCTTCACTTTTTGTTTCCCCAACGTCGGACAAATTTTTTGTGGTGCGGATGAGTTTGGTGCACCTATAAGCGGGTCAAAATTTTTTTCAGTTAGGTTGGCCCCCAAGTCAGTTTCAACCAAAGCTTGGTTGCAAAGATTGGGTGAGATCGAGTCACCCATCAGAACCTCAGATTGGGTGGCCCAATTGGCATGGGCTTCCCAATCTGATTGGTTGATGATTCCCAAGTTGCTTCTGCCATGAAGGTCTCAATGTCCTCCTGGCGTTGGGAGTGTGAGATAGCAGTGGTGGCTTTGGCCGCTTCCTTGGCTGTGGCCCTGCGGGCCTGCTTGGCCTTCTTCCGCTCTTGTGGGGAAATAGGTTTTACTAGTAGGTAGCAACCTTGTGCTCCCCACGGGAAAGCCTCTTTGGTGCTTGCGGTTGGTTCGTAGTGCACCTCTCCACTGGCCATGGCCACTGAGGGGTGCTCTTGGAATGTGATGCCCTCCTTGGTGAGGCATGCGTGTGCCTTATGGCCAAACGCGTCACAGTGGGTGCAGATGGGGGGTGCGCTGTCCACGGTTACCCAGAAAGGGTAGGTGGTATGCCCTTCAATATCGATATATGTGGAGTGCAGGATCTGGGTTAGGTCCTTCATGATCTCCTCAGTTGGGGTCAGAACTGTGATGGCTTTGCTGGTGCACAGGTGTGGCATCAGCGTAAAGCGTTGCATCTTGAAAGATTGTATCCCGCCATAGATGGTGAGACCATCTTTCAGGTGTTGCTCCAAAATGGTACATATTAACGTAGTAGGCAAAAAGTCAAACGTGAGGAAAATTTTGTTGGATTTTGTCCATCTGGTGAATTTGGCTTTAATGACCCGTTACCCTTCAGGGAGGTCAATCACTACACGCACCACAGCAGCCTCATCTGCTGCTTCCTTGTTTTTGAAACTGAGGTCCAGCCAACTGTGTGACATGGAGTGAGGTGCAATGTACACCGCAGTTGGGAAAAAGTGTGCACATCCCCACAAAATTTTTCCCATAGAGCTGTTTGTTGGATGTCCAGAAATACACGGACTCTATATTCCACTGACAAGAGTGGTTGGGAGTGCGGCGTGTTGATGTACTGGTTGCATTGCACTTGCCAAGCGAGGATTTCTGGGGAAATAGTGACCGCCAGTTTTTTTAATTTTTTTTCTATTCCGCCAATTTTCTCTGGGGCGTTTTGGAACGTCTGAGGCCGCGGGCTACTACCTGCTCTTCTTACCTTACTTGCCCAACTGCTCCCTGGCATGGGCGCAGACTAATCTCCTCTGTGAGATTATCAAACTAGAATCAGACTAGAATTGAGTAAGTTGCAAAAGTGATTGCAATGAGAGAGAAAAGTAATTTAGTGAGAATGTTTAATTATCATTTTAAATTACCTTCTTTGCAATAATATATAGTCAATTAATCGCACCAAAATGAATTTACAATGAGACTGAGACTATTCCCACTTCCTTATAAAATAATATGCAAGTTGCAATCCCATAAGCTTTAGAGAAGAATAGTGCACTGTTTTAAAATCAATTAAGCTTAGGTAAGTCCATGAAGTTGGATATTATATAAAACTATAAAACCAAGGCATTAATTTGGTTAAATTTTGTGCTCATTAAAAATTCTTATCAGGTAAACACTATTGAATTTATTTACTAAAGTGTTATTAATACCAATCTACCACCTCATCCTACAAGAAACTCCATTCCAACTTACCCTCTTAAAACCATATCTTTAGGCAACTCTCATATAAGCTTAACCACCATTCCTTATACCTGGATACCTCTAGTGTCCTTGTCATACTAGATTAAACCCCTTGATTATTCTATCTCATGATTCTCTATGCCCAATAAGGTCATTAGTACACCAGTCCCTGACAGATGGGCTCATTTGTATAATTTTTGGGAAGCCCTGGCAGATGGGCAACTTCACACCTGAAAACAAATTGTGGCTTATATTTTTAACAGAATGTGACTTAACCTCCCTGGAAGAACTTGAATCTGTAAATACTCCCTTCTTGGGACCTACTCCCCCTACCTTCTGATGACCATAGCTTCTACCCTCTTTTACCTCCTGGAACAGCCTCTGAATTTTTCCTACCAACTCTTTGGTGGTAAACATGGGTGGAAAAGGCACAATTCACATGGGATACACTGTTACCCACCTCTCATCTACCACACGGGCAAAATTTCCCAGGGCAACAAGAGGGACAGTCACCAGCTTTCTACCCTTTTTGTTCTAAGTGGGAATTCTCCCAGTCTAGCTGCAGGGGTTGTCACCCAAGGCTTTAATTTTGTGTACTTATATGAGACATAATATCTCATAAGCAAATGAACCAAAAATCTCCAAATTTGGCACAAATACTCAATAGTTTTTTGGGAACTGTAATAGGCTATTTTAAAAATATAATAATTTTAGTTAAAGTTCTATCTATATCTATCTATATATAAAAATGATTGTTTGTTTGTATGTTTGTAAAATATATGTTCATATACCATTCATCTAATCATGAGACAAATTTGGCAAGTTGTTGCATATATGCTTGTGAAGGTTTCTTGATTTTCACAATGACTTTTTTGAGGTAAGATAAAACGTATTATATGTATGAAGTGAAAATCCTATATGTTTTTAATGATAATTGGTATATTGTTACAGTTGAGAAGTTAGATATTTGGTTAATTCAATAGTTTAAAAATTTACTAAATCAATGGTACAGTGGCTTTACCAAAGATTAAAATCTGTCTGTGTGTGTCCACAATCCACAGTTTCACAATTCAATCAGTTTAAAAGTCTAAATTTCTTAGCCATTTAGCTAGTGATTGATTAATAATTGTAAAAGTTCAGTTGAGTGATTATCATTTCAAGTTTTTTAATTGTAGGGTTTCTATGTGGTTGGTAATAGGAAAATGATTGATTAAATTGATACAACTATACAACTACTCTCAATTGATTCAACTAATCCCTATTTAAATAGTAAATAAAAATCATAATATATATTATATGTTGAGACATTATCTAATAAACAAAAAAAACCAAAAATCACCAAACTTGGCTTAACAACCATATAACCTTTGGAAGGGCGATAGCTATTTTTATTTCTCCTCACCATCATGTACCAAAGCTATGCACTGCCCCATACAAAGCAATCACCAGCTTGCGATGTTGGCAATAGCCTCACCTAAATGTCGCTCAATCTATAAAGCATTCACAAAATCTGCCACCTCTATTAGTCAATGGCATGCCCCTCTCACCTTCCCACCTAACTTCCCTGCTATCATCCAATATGAAAACCTCACGATTTACTGGAAGTGACCACTGCAGTCCATGCTGCTGCTACAGCAGCAAACTCAACCCAAAATCAAAAATTACACACTTGGGTATTATCCTTTTGTCTCCTTCCCTGACATTTGCATCCAGGCAGAACATGGCCTTACAAAATTCTTAGAAATTTGATGTTCATTGCCATGCTCATCTCTGACAACCCACCATACACTAAACTTGAGCCCTATCCCCTTAATGCCTCCAACCCACTACTCTCTGCCATAACTCATGTTTTTTGCAAGGTCTCAGCCAGTGAAGAGGTTGTAAGTTTGGAGACTTAACCTCTTGGGTTGGACTGGGAAAAGGTCCCTTATAGTAAGAAGAAGGGACCCAAAGCCCCTGTGAAGCCCTTGGCTCAAATGGGGGGCTTGGTACATGTGGTTGATAAAGTTTTGGGTTGCCACATTGGACCCAAAGGTTCCCTCCACAGTATCCCCTTTTGCTGCCTCTTACCTTATTGAAAGGATAAATAAGGTTTGTAGGGAGGTAATCCAGGCCAGAAGTCACCAACAGCACCTCTATTCTTCATTGGCCTCCACCTCACCATCCCTCAAAACCATAAAACGGAAGAAAACTGGACTCAAAACTCAGAAAATATTCCTGAGTCAGGAAAACTGGTCAAGAACACAGAATCCATAATCCAGGTCCAAGAATGCCAACTATGTTAAGAATCCATTCTTGAAAATTTTTAAAAATCTTTATAAAAATTTATTGGAATTAACCCTAGCAGAGTCCAATTCTGCCACCCCTTTGATCCAAGAAAATCCGCTCAATTTTGGATCAATGAGGATCCCTCCATGGCAGATCTGATGATTAAATTTCCATAGCTTTTGTGACCTTTTGCGTAAGCTAGCTGACGACGCCCCGCTCCCAGGATGAGTACCTATGAGTATGTCAGCTGCCCCTGTCCAGGAAACACACCTATGACCCCCTTTTTCCTCATTTTTTGCATATAAGGCAACTGCCTCTGGAAGGGCAGTTGTCAGGAGAGTATCTATAACTCTCCAGTTCCCAGGATGGTGATAAACGGTGTACAGGCCAAACGCAATGGAACTAGTCATCATTATTAAAGGAAGGATAGCCCCGCAGAGGGTGCTTGAGCTAAAGTGACATAGGGTGAGGGTGGTTAACACGGTAAACATTGATAGAGATTGAACGAACAGAAAGACTTGGTTGTGTCAAAAAGGGCATTCATAACCAAGCTTTGAATAGGGCTAGAGGGCATGAGTGCCTCGGTCTGGAGGGAACCTGGGCATTTCAGAAGTGTACCTGATGCTGTTGTAATTTTAAAGCAAAATAAATTGGCTAACATGTCATGAGACCTCATTAAAGAGGTCCACGCACAGGTTTGCCCAAATCAACATAAATTTTAAAAAATGTAAACTAACTGGATATTCTATTATAGGGAAGACAACCAGTGAGGAAGGTTGGTATCAAAGAATCATGATTAAAAAAACAGGGGAATAATCTATCAGAGAAAGTGGTGCTAAGCTGACTTCACCAATAAGTGCACACTTCCATCTGACAGGGTGTTATACTTTGCAATTGTCTGAAAACAAGTAATTGATTGAAGTCAAGGCCAACCTGAGTTGGAAATTAGATAAAATTTTTGGGTTCTGAACTCCCATTCACCAAGTAACCAATTGAGCCATCATCATTCAGATGATAATTGTCCGTTTTAACGCTAAAGCTGTAACAAGGGGCTGGGCGTTATGCACCTCACCTGGACCAACCTGGGCATATCTTGCCTGTACCCAGCATTGGTCCAAAGTGTGCTTTAGGTCAGGAAGGCCCTGCGACTTGACCCTTTGGACCTCCTGCCACCCAGCCTTGTCTTTGCTGTTGGTGCCCTCAATTAGGTCATGTAAACATGACATTACCCTCTCCCTCATTTTTTAGGGCTCCACCCCCTCCATGGACATTCGCCAAGAAAAAGTTTTTTTGGGAAGGGGCTGACTTCCTGGCAACAACAGCTTACTTTGACTTTGATCTTGTGGCCTCAGGGAAACGCTCATGGAAAGCTACAATTATATATTGGGCATGAGTGCAATCGCATGCTGAGACCCAACTGTTCTCCACTGCATCAAATCCCTTTCAGGATATAAAATAATTGCTCCTCTTCTTACCAAATGAGAGGCTACAATCTCCTCCATTTCCCACTCAGGCGCCCCATCCATGAGATAAGCCTTTGGAGTCTCTGGTGGGGGGCCCTCAAACAACGTAAGCTTGCTTTCATGGAATACTGAAAAGCTTCAAAATGAGGAGAGGAGATCCAACTGGTATGAGGCGTGACCCACCTTTTGGATAATGCAATAAGGCCTAATACTCTATGGCCCAGTTTTTTTTGCATGGTTTCTTGATTGGGATGTTTTTAGAATCCAGCATCACAAACTTTTTTCCTTGTACGCTGGTCCAACTCATCCCTTACCATCAGTGTTATCCTTATAAGCTTTATGTCCGCATCTAAATTCGTGCTTACCCCCTAGTGTACTTTCTTGATCAATTTAGCAAAGTCCACCACCGCTTCCACTTTGGATAGATAACTGGGTACATGTATAAGGCGGGATTGAAGCCATAGTTGGCAAAGAAGGGGGAACACCCAATTGATGCATGTTGGGCGTTGTTATAACTAAATTGGGCCATGAGGAGATGGGAAATCCAATCTGAATGATCTGCAGTGGTGTAACGCCACAAGAACTGTTTGAGACACTGGTTCACTAGTTCCGTCTGCCCATTTGATTGAGGGTGATAGGCAGTTGAACAACAAGGGCGAATATGATGAGTCTTGCGCAACTCTTCCCAAAAGATGGAGGTAAACTGGGGTCCACAATCGCTAATTATTTCTTGAGGGACCCCGTGAGAGCAAACACATGAGTGACAAAGAGCCTAGCCATCTCAACCGCAGACTGTTCTTCTGCAGGGAATAAAGTGGAGAACTTTGTAAAACGGTCCATTACCATCATGATGGCATTGTAGCCATCAGATACAGACAGTTCCACAATTAAATCAACCAATAGATAAGTCCAATGCCTTTCAGCCTTTTGAACTGGTACCAACAGCCCAGATAGTGGCTGGCGATTTGGTTTCATTTGGTTGCAGACCAAGCACTCTTTACAATACCTGCCCAACTGTGCGGCTAACAACTTTCAATTGTAAGTGCAGCAAATTAGCTCTAGAGTCTTCGCCTTCCCAGGATGACCAGCGGTGATTCTGTCATTATGGTCCCAGTTGATTTCTAGGCGAAGTGGTCCAGCGGGAACCCATAAGCGCCCCTGGAACCACACCATCTCATCCTTCACGTGATAACCCCTGGTAATATCCTCTTGATTCAATGCGCTCTTAGCAAGTACCATAGTATATTTGGCTGAAAAAGGTTGTGAAAGGACTACCTTTTTTGAACATACCCTACTCCTCCGCATTTTCCAGAGGAGCAAGCGCTGGCCCATTGGCCGAGGGAGAGGGAAGTTGAGACACATTATTATTTGGCGAAATCATTAAGTGGGCATTATGCACCTTTACCTCCTTAGGATCTGAAGCTAGTGCAGGGTTGCAGCTCAAAGCATCCGCCAAACCATTCTCCTTGCCCTTAGTAAACTTATAAGAAAACACAAATTGGGATAGGGTCTCATTCCAGCGGGTTTTCCGTGGGGTCAAGGCATGAGGTGCGTGGTAGTACAGTAAGGCATGGTGATCTGTAATATATAGAATTGTTGGGATGAGCCATGCAAGTGATGGCTCCAATAAGTCAGCACCTCAACCACTGCTAATAACTATCTATCTTATATGGCATAGTTTCACTCAGACAAAGACTTATTCCCAAAAAAATATCCCACTGGGTGCTCTATTCCATCTTTGCCTACTTGTAATAGGGCCGCCACTATGGTGAAGTTGGAGGCATCAGAAGCCACAATGAACTCTTTATTGGGGTCAACATGGAGAAGGACATACGTGGACAGCAGGGTGTACTTACTTTGCCGCTTGGAAGGCATCCTGCAAAGTTGGGGACCACTAGAGCACTTTTGCCCCACTCACCTTATACAAGGGCGCCACCACTTCATAAAGATCTGGTGTGAATTTCTTAAGGAACGTACACGTCCCCAAAAAACTCCTAAATTCCTTTTAAAATTTAGAGTAAGCCACTCACAAATCACCTTCTCCTTGTCTGGAGTTATTATGTGCTCTTGGTCAAAACACGAAGTTGCCCAGGAAGGTGACCTGCGACTTGAAGAATTCGCATTTACTAATTTTTAATGTAAGGTCAGCTGCCCTCAAACGCTTCACCACCTGCCAAAGGTGTACTGCGTGAGACTCATTGTCAGGGAAAATACCAGGTTATCATCCATATAGGCTACCGCGCATACCTCAGCAGGTCCCCCAAAGCTGCATCAATACGGCGTTGAAAGATAACAGGGGTATTTTTAAGCCTAAAGGGCGTAACCCGAAATCAGAAAATCCCTTTTCTGGTTTGGAATGCGGTCAGCCACCCCAGGCCCTTATTGATACGATATGATTGAACACGTTTAATAATCCAGCTTGGAGAAGACTCTCGCCTTTTCTACATAGCGTGCAATCTGTGAGTTTAGTGGGATGGGATGCAAGTCTGTACTGTGACGTTGTTGAGGTTCCCATAATATATGCAAGGGCATAAGGTACTATCAGCTTTCTCCACAAAGAGAAGTGATGAACATACTGGAGAAGTTCGCTGAAAATTGCACCTTTGGCTAAATGCTCCTTAACCCACACATCTAAGGCCGCTTCCTCCCACGCAGTCAAAAGGTAAATTTGTGAAGATATATGAACCAGATCAACAGTGAGCTTGAACTTGCAATCAAACTCTGAATAGGCTGTTAGTACATTGGCTGGAGCTACATCAAATGAAGATTCCAAATCCTCCAAACAGGAAGGTAAGGGAACCTCCAAAGAGGGCTTCAGCAAAGGAGTGAGACTGAGTGTGTGGATATTGAGCCAGTGGAAAAATTGCCCTGAAAGTTTGCTTTAGCCAAAGGGACAACTAACTTATGGCCATTTTTCAGAGTTGATGACAAGGTATTGTCTTTTCAAGTTGGTTCTGACGCCAAACTTTCTCCGCCACTCTACACCAAAATGATGGGGGTACAAAAGGCTTTTGATAGCTTGGAAGAGGTTAGACAAATGATATTTGCCAACTTGATAATCCACTAACCCCATAATTTTCAGCATGGAACACCTTGAGAAGCCCCTCCCCTAACCATACCATCTGGCAAGTAACTCAGCTCAAGGTCGTCAGCTAGATCTTGATCAATAAAATTTTCAGAGGCTCCTGTATTTACCAAAATACCTGTGCTGATTTTCCCTAAAGGGGATGAAATGGTAGCAGTCAATATAAAATATCCTGAATGATCTTTATTAATATCAGAGAACACCAACACTTCACCACAAAAATTTTCTTCAGGCATTAGCATGCCTCAAGGTGCGTTTCTGCATCATAGAATGGAGAGGAATAGTTTTCCACTCTTACTACTGAGGCCACATATCCCACCATATTTAGCAACTGCATAAACATTTTTATATTTTTGATTTAATTACTTTTCCACCTCCTGTGTTCTGCAAGCCATGGTTGTGGTCAAGCGTGGGTTATCTGGGGTAATTTGGTACACTGAGATGGGTTCCATATCTGAGCCATAAGAGAAGAATATTAGGCTTGGTTGTATATAAGGAAACGTCGTTATAAAATGCTTTTGGGCTGAAAATGACACCATACCCATTTTGGTGATGGGTTGTGCACCATTAACTAAGGCCATCACCACCAGGCCCTTCATCAATTATCCTGCCTGCACTATTCAAACGTGGCACTAAAAAAACTTTTTATTCTATTGATTTTGTGAATTTTGGTGGAAAGTCAGGGAATCATGACTCTCAGATCGCAAAGCATCTAAATCCACCAGGTACATGCAAGAAGTGTGGGTACTTTCCCATTGGAGGTAGTAAGAATAACGCTGAGATGCCCCAAACGTCAGCAAAATGAGAAAACAGTGGTGAGCCCCACTGCGGCCATGACCAAGAGCTGGCACACCCCGTGGGCACTTTGTGAAAGTCCCTCATGGAAAATTTTGTGCACATAAAGTAAAGTGGTTAGTTGTCTAATGTCAAGAGAGTATCTATAATTCTCCAGTTTACAGCGTGGTGATGCACGGTTCACAGGCTAATGCAATGGAACTAGTCATCAGTATTAAAGGAAGGATAGCCCAGCAGAGGGTGCTTGAGCTAAAGTGGCATAGGGTGAGGGTTGTTAACACACGTAAACATTAATAGAGATTAAACAAACAGCAAGACTTAGCTGTGTCTCAAAGGGGCATTTATAACCAAGCTTTGGACAGGGCTAGAGGGAATGAGTGCCTCGTTCTTGAGGGAACTTGGGCAGCTGAGCAGTGTACCTGATGCTGTTGTTGTTTTAAAGCAAATAAATTGGCTAACATGTCATGAGACCTCATCAAAGAGGTCCATGCACAGGTTTGCCCAAATCAACATAAATTAAAACTGTAAACTAAAGGGGTATTCTATTATAGGGAAGACAACCAGTGAGGAAGGTTGGTATCAAAGAATCATAATTAAAACAGGGGAATAATCCAACAGAGAAAGTGGTGCTAAGCTGAGGTGCACCAATAAGTGCACACTTCCATCTGACAGGGTGTTATACTTTGCAATTGTCTGAACACAAGTAATTGGTTTAAGTCAAGGCCAATCTGAGGTGTTAATTTTTTAAACTGAATGGATTCTAAACCCCCATTCACTGAGTAACTAAATTGAGCCATCATCATTCAGATGATAACTTGCTGTTTTTACGCTAAAGCCGTAACAAGGGGCTGGGCGTTATGCACCTCACCTGGACCAATCTGGGCATATCTTGCCTGTACCCAGCATTGTTCCAAGGTGTGTTTTAGGTCAGGAAGGTCCTGAAACTTGACTTTTTGGACCTCCTGCTGCCCAGCCTTATCTTTGCTGTTGGTTCCCTCAATTATGTCATGTAAAAATGACAGCAGTTGTCAATCCATTTACCCTCTTAAGTTAAATAAAGCTAATATTTACCTAAACTAACTCCACAGACTCCATCTCTACCTTCAATATACATTCACTTAACCCAGCAAATTATGCAGCAATCTGCGCTTTAGGGCTGATGGTCATTGAGTGAGCCCTCCAAGCCATCAATCTAAAAGACCGCCAGACTTTGATTGCAATGATAAAAGATTTCACCATGGGTGCATGATATTAATTCGCCGTTTCCAAAAGAGTTTTCAGTTCTGCTGAACCCTTCACATCAATCTGCTCCTCCTTCAGCTCCCAGCGGACAAGCTACAGGTCTGTCTCCCACTTCACAAAATGGTTGGAGAAATTAAATCAATTTGTACTGCCAATCCGCTGGTGGTTCAGCACAATTTGGGCGGAATATGACTGTCTCCACTATCATGATTCTATGTTTGAGGTGATAAATGGTTGTTTAGCAACTGCGAGGTGGTAACAAGGCACTGGACTATCTGGGCCATCTTACCAAGGGCCAATCCAGCCCAAATCAATTTATAAAATTGATCTACCATCCTGGTGACGTCCCCAACCCTTCAACCCATTATGAAACCCCTCAATGGGTGCAAGGTGAAGCCCAAGGCCTCCCAACAGTCAAATTTGCTTTGATTAAATTTGCTTGTGAACCCAATCAACATTTCCAAAATTTTGAGTTTAAATGATTTTCAGAGTTTTTATTATGATGAACCAGTGCAAGAAATTTTAGAAAATGAGCACAAAGGTCACCATCTGCAAACCCAGGAGCATCGGTCATCCTCCTTGCCTCTCCCACCCTTGGGAGATGCCCCAGCAAGACCTGCGGTTGCCCCCATTGCAGCCTTTTGGTTTGCTATGGGGCCTTTAGTATATTCTTGAATTTGTATTTCCCTCACAAGAATCATAGTAAATCCCTATTAAAACTGATTAGAACTGCTATGCCAATGGCATTCTGGGCTTTCAGCTGGGTTGTTACACACCCAGATTAGAAGCCCAGTCTTACTTTAATCAGCGGGTTCAATGACAGAGGTGCCCAACCCCCTCCCCATCCACCATGGTTGGATAGGCATTTTGCCAATTCCAGCTAGTTAAAGGCTTTAATTTAAATTTTATGTTTTCTTTGCCTCCCCCATCCTTAAGTGCCATCTCTGGTTAAATACTCATAAAAAAGCTTAATAGTTATTATTAAAAGTATAATAAAAAACTATATATAAAAGCTTAATATAAGATTCAAATGGTGATAGTATATCATATATCATTTTTAATTAGCTTTTCTAGTATTAGTAATTTAATTCAATAGGTTCATAGGTTTTAATAAACAGGTGGCAGTTTTAGTTTTTGGTTGAGTAAGTTTAGTAGTTGGTTTTGACTAAGTGATTGATATTTGAGCTAAGTTAATAGTTTTTAATTTGGTTTTGGATGTATAGTTAATGGTTTTTAAATCTGATAATTTTAAGTGGGTTTGTTTGAATGGTTGATGAAATAGTAAATTTGGTGAATTTAATCAGTTTTGGCTAAGAGGTTGATTTTTTATTTATTGCAGGGAAGGCTGACCATGGGACGGACACTTCCAAATATGACTCAGGAAAGATAAACTTAGTACCTCTCTCTCTCTCACCCCAGAGAAGCGATGCTATCTCTTGTTGCCAGTGGGAACGCCACTTATGGGGAGGGGGAGGGAACGTGTGAAGGGGCCGAGCCACTATTGAGCATGTGTGGAGGAAGGGGTCTGATTTGATGAACCAGACTGGGAACCAGGAGGAGACCAGCTGTTGGCAACGTGGTGGGAGGTACCCAAACATCCACGCTTGAAAGTGGTCCACCAAATGAGACCGGTTTTGTGGACAGCTTCTGGGAGGGTGGGGATGGAGCCAGCGATGGCATCCAAGACAATCGTGTGGATAGTCCACATGGCGATTGCAACCACCAGAGCACGGAGGGAGGGTGGAAGGGGGAGGCCATTGATGAAGCAAACATATCTCTTGACAGACTGAAGGGATGCGTTTGATCCTGGCCCAGCAGAAGTTGAACTTCGCGCCATATCACTTTAGAGGTGGGGCACTTCTCCAGGTGGTGGAACAGCGTTCCATACTGGCCACACACGGCGCAGGATGAGTGTAAAGCGTTAGAGCGCTCAGCTGTACGATACACCCACCTCAGGCAGCGCCACACATGGGAGCGGACTTGAGGCTGCAACAGAGGATGGTATGCGTATTTCCAGATGGTCTTTTGGGTCTTAGTGGAATAAGGGATGTCCATCATGTCCAGGTAGTCCACCCTGAATAGGACATAGGGTCGAATGGGGATCACGCCATCATGGATGGGTAGCCCCTGTACCTCTTGTGTGAACTGAGGAGAGGGGCGGCCTCTTCGGGTTGTATGTCCGCTAATACAAATTCTCCACTCTGCACTTCGCATGGAGAGTAGGATTCATCTGTAGTGGGTTTTAGTCCCGTGAGGACCTGTGGCCGATGTGTGAGATGCGAGGTATTTCATCAGGGAGTGGGGGTTTGATGGATTGTTGAGGCCCAAGGCTCAGGAGAAGTTGGAGCGGGCTGCGTGGGATTAGTGTTGGGATGGGAGTGTAGGAGCGGTGACGGCCACAATCCAGGTGCCCAGGATCTTGGCAGCATGGGCTTTGAAGTCAAGCAGGCCCATGCCACCTTGATGATGAGGGCCAAACATGACCTCTAGCCATACTGGTGGAGGGCGGCCTGACCAAAGCCATCCTTGCAGCAAAGCATACAGGGATTTGAAGAAGCTTGGGGAGAAGGGGATGGCGTGGGCTCTGAACCAGACTTTGGATAGGAGCATAGAGTTGGCAAGAACAACCCTGCCAGTGAGGGTAGTAGGATGGGCTCTGAGAGAGGCGATTTGCTTCGTCACGTTGTCCAGTATATGGCACTCCATTACTGCTGATGCATATCCGCCTGCCTCTATCCACACGCCCAGATGGTGCACCAGTCCTATGGTAGGACGTGGCACGAAGGGGAGCACCAGTGGAGCGGTGTGTGTTGAGCTAGTAAGGCGGGGACGTGGGCGAGCAGATGGGCTGGGTTGGTAACTAATTGCTGGGGCCCAGCAGTTCTGAAACTGACCAAGGAGGATGATTTCGGTTTTGGAGGCGTTCAGTGCCGCGTTGCTTACCCGGGAATATTCCTGGATGAGGGCTTCAAGCGTGCATGCATCTTCGTTATTAGACACCCCCACCACGCAGTCATCTGCAAATGCCATCATCTTGACTGGGGTTTGGCCTGGCACATGGACCCCAGTGAGTTGGGCATTCACATTTCGCAGTAGTGGGTCAGAGGCTGAAGTTGTATAAGAGTGGGCTGAGGGGGGTCCCCTTGTCGCAAGCCCCTTTGAGGGCGGACTACTTCTGTTAGGAAGCCTGGGCCACGCACTGCCATTGTTGCAGATTCTGTGAGCAGCATCACCCAGTTGATGAAGCGGGGGGTAGGCGGAATTGATGGAGGCAGGCCCTTAGGTATTCCCAGTTTACTCTATCATAGGACTTTTGTTGGTCCAAGAATACCAGTGCCCCAGAGGCTGTGGATTGACATGCATTAGCCACGGAGTGCACGTTATCCCAAATCGACCTTCTGGGGATGAAACTGAATTGTTCTGGGGAGATGGTGGCAGATGCTATAGTCCCTAAATGGTTAGCCATGATTTTTGTTAAAATTTTGGTGTCTGTGTTTGTTAGAGAAATGGGGCGCCAGTTGGCTAAATCAAGCTTATCCTTTCTTGAAGAGTGTGACAGTAAAGGCCTCATGTCCTCCTGGTAGGAGGCGCATTTCCAACAGGCTTTGGTTAAGTGAGGCTAGCAGCAATGGGGATATATATTTGAAATATTTTTTGTAGAACTCATATGGAATGCCATCTGGGCCTGGGCATTTTTGGTTAGGCGCACCACGAATGGCTGTCCATAATTCGTTCAGAGTAATTAAATTCATTATTTCCGGGTATTGGAAAATAGTGTGGATATGAGCTCAGTCGAGAAATTCCACCATTTTGGCTGGCTGAATTGGTTCAGCTTGGTATAACTTGGAGTAATATTTTTGTGTTTCAATTGCCACTTTGGCCAGTGTATCCGCAATGAAATTATCCAATCTTTGCACCTGTGTGCAGGCCACGCTCTGGCATGGTGCGAAAAAATTCTTAAAGAAGTATGCGGTGCACTTGTCACCTTTAGTGATGCGTGTGGTCCTGTATTGGACACAAACCCGATGTTTGTGTTGCCTTTTGAGTGCGTTGAGGTGGGCGGCTGCCTCCGCCCACTTCCAGCCCCATGCAGGGCTGTATCCTGTGGCTGGGATGTTGGACTCCAAGTGGGCCAATTCTGCCAGAGTGCGCGAGATAACTGCTAATGTGGCTTGTGAGCATCTGGAGGAGAGATGGCAATAGTGGCGGATGGTGTCCTCTTTGAAAGTTGCCCATGTGGAAATGGGGTCCGCACAAAATGGTGCAACAAATGATTTTGGCAGAGTTGCCTCTTCCACCCACATGGAAAATCCTGGCGACGCGAGCTCGGGGAGGCAGATTTTTCACCAATGTTGGGCCTTTGCAACTGTGACAGCAAGTGGTAGGTTATCGAGACCAGTCAGTGTTTGGAGAATTCCATTTTCGTTCTTTTGAAGTGGGAGATATGGGGTTGGAATTTCTCCAGCATTAGAATAAGGTTGATGCGGGTCATGGACCTTAATTGGCTGTTGTGGACGTGGGGAT
>JAKSZP010005824.1:0-57353 GCA_022478985.1 Massospora cicadina | reverse complement strand
GCTGATCAAATTACAAACTGAAGAATACTCGTTCAGCTTAGCCAAGAGAATCAAAAGCCAAGCTGCCGATCAGGTATGGCGAAGTGACCTAGCACAATTCAAGGATGAAGACATGGTTTTATTCCATGATCAACATGGGTTTGGCCAAAAACACAAGCTATCCAGTATCTGGATTGGACCATTTGAAGTCATTGAGAAGACAGGCATTTATGCATATACTATTAAGGACCCCACTAGCAGTCAGATCATCAACCAAGTGCATGCGAAGTTTCTCCAGGTGTATAAGCAATAGGAGCCTTATCGTCCAGTCAAGGAGGGGGTAATGTCACATTTCCGGTATGACTAGACAATAAGCCCTAGGTCATGAGGGTGGGATGGATGGATCCGCCAAGATTGATATGAGTAATGGTAATTTGAGCGCCTCAAAATTAGGTGATATTGTGTTGTTGGAAAATCGCCTTAAATTTGTGTCATGAGATTAACAAATAAGGACTGGCGTAACCAATGAGATAAGGCGAATTAATTTACTAAGCCATGTAAGTGGTATCATCTGAAGTTGCTACTATATAAGCAGGATGAGATGATCGAGGTTTAGTTAGGCTTTTGTAGTTTTGGGCATTAGTGGAACAGCGGGAATCAGCTGTACTAAATATATTAATAAAGAAGAGTTGTGGGGGCAAGTGCTCCATTTTATTTTATAAATCTGTTCTTTTATTTTCAGGGCAACGATCCTCACATCATGATACTGCTGCTCAGTGGGTTGAACCTGTGCCAAAACCCTTCTGTGAATCCCTCACATACTGCTGATTTTATAACAGTTGTGTAAGACTTTTCATATTTTCCCCTGCCGTTCACCTGCCTATCACCCCCAATCAGATGGGCAGACTGAACTAGTGAACCAGTACTTAGAACAGTTTCTGCAGTGTTACACTGCCATGGATTATCTAAATTGGGTTTCTCACCTTCCTATGGCCCAGTTTAGCTATAACCACACGTTACATGCGTCTATCAGTTGTTCCCCATGTTTTGCAAAACATGGATTTAACCCCGCCTTCAACATGGAGCCCAGATGTGAATCTAAAGTTGAAGCGGTGGTGGACTTTGCTAAGACTATCAAGAAAGTATACCAAGGGGTTTCTACAAGTTTGGAGGCGGCAATGCAAGCCTTTAAGGAGAACGTTGATGGTAAGAAATGAGTGGGTCCAGCGTACAAAGAAGGGGATCTCGTGATGCTTGATGCTTGATACATCCCTATCAAGCAGCCATGCAAAAAGCTGGGACTGAAGAGGATTGGCCCTTAATTCATGGTGAGAAAGGTGGGCCACGCCTCATACCAGTTAGATCTTCCCTCTTTGTTTCAGATCTTTTCTGTTTTTCATGAGAGCAAATTGATGTTTGTCAAAATCTGAGGATCACTCGCTTGGAAATTAATATACTGCACATCTATTTGGGCCAAAGTTCCAATGGTTGATCCTCTATAGCTCCTGTTGTTTATGGGATTTGGACTGTTTAACAACTCACTAAGCCTATTAAATCGCCTTGACTCTTCTGGCCGATTTTGGGCGTAATTTAATTTGGGTTTGGGAACTTCTTCCAAGGCAGGCTTCAGTACAAACTGAGAACTTTAATCTGCACAGTTTATCAACACTTTCTCTAAGGAAGGATTCAAGGAGAAAATTAGGGAAGTGATACAATAAATATAACTTTATTATAAGATATTTATTATATAATGGTCATTAGGCCAGGCGCCGGTATTTATACCTCTAGGGCATCTCCTGGACACATTCCAGCACAAAGTTCCAACAGCTATTTTGCCACTCAGCTCGGCCTATGACTGAAACCTTTTCTTAGGTTCATTGGTGGCAAAATACTCTTGAAATCAGGAGGATTTCAGGCACAAAAATGCAATAAAAGCATGCAAAATTGTCCTAAAATCTTCAGGATTTCAGTTTCATTATACTGCTGACTAAAAACACCTTCTGTGAGATTTTGGCCTCAATTGAAGAAAATGACGCACCCCTAATCAGGACATCAGCAGGCCTCTTCCTTGATAGAACTAAGTAACCCCTTTTGGGCGGTCCACATAAGTGCTATCATGCCAAATACAAGTATTGACATACAAATTTCACCCTCATGCGGGAAAATGATTACGTTTTTTGTTTGTCTGAAGTCCACGGGTTTTCAGACATTAACTTCAGGTTGTCCCTGTATTATTTTGTATACAATTGAATGGATTGTGTTTCTATAATCGGGCCAATTGCCAAGTTTTGATGCATCAAAATTGGCCATAATATGCGAGCATATTTGGGCCAAGCGCCCAATAAAATATTTGATTAAATTTTCATAGAGATAATTGGCCCAAGTTGTAAAATTGCATAGGCGTCAGCTCAAGCGTTGAAAGGATAATCGGCCCAATCCAATGATAGTCAAAGGTTTATTTTTGAGTCACCCACCAGAATTTGACAACGTTGTTTGAGGGTCCTCTTCAGAGACTCCCAAGGCTTATCTCGTGGGTTGGGCGCCAGAGTGGGAAGTGGAGGAAATAGTAGCCTCCTGCTGAGTAAAAAAAGACTTGATTAACTGGTATCCTGGAAGGGATTTGATGTAGCGGAAAACAGTTGGGTAACAGCGCACAATTGCACAAATGTCCAAGGCTCTGATTGAAGTTTTCCACAAGTGTTTTCCCCAGGCCACAATTATCTCTGTCAAAGCAAACCATTGTCACTATGAAGTTGGCCCCAGCTCAAAAGAACTTTTATCTGTTGCAAGCCCCTGGATGGGGGATGGAGCCCCAAAAGGACGAGAGGGTAATGTCATGGCCTTGATTTTGACATGATCATAGGGACAAATACCAAGGACAAAGATGCATGTCAGGAGGCCAAGAAGGGGAAGTTGGCTGGCCTCCCTGACCTCAAGCATACCTTGAATAAACGCTGGGTGAAGGCGAGGTAAGCCCAGGTTGGTCCTAGGGATGCAAGAGAAGTTCAGCCCTGTATAACAACAGGTAAAATGAAACAAGTCAGCTTTAAATTAAATAAAAATAGTTTGATTCAGTTTCTTGGCGAACAGGGTTTTAAAACCTGTCTGGTTTTCGAAATTTCTAGCTTTGCTCAGCCTCTCCTACAATCAATAACCAGAGTTTGGTCAATTACCAAGTACAGTTTTTGCAATGGAAGCGTGCGCCTATTAGTGCATCTTGGCTTAGACCCACTTCCTTAGATTGATTGCTTTCTAAATTTAGCTTAAATCCCTTTTATCAAGTCCAATCTCTCTCATTGGTTGACTTCCCTTATTAAAGAACCCTTAGTAGTACACCTTTTTTATATATGTTACCTTGGACACCCCCTGTGTGCAGACCTCTTCAAGGAGGTCACACGCAACGTTAACCATTTAATTTTAACAACTGTACATATCTCCGCCCATGCACCGTTGGGCCGCCCAGGTTCTCTCCAACCTGGGTTGTCTATACACTCCCACTCTAAGCACCTTGTTCAAGTTTGGGGTTTCCCTCAAATGATAACCATCCTCAACTTAAGTTATTACAGCTCAAGCACCCTCTGCGGGACTTTAGTAACTTTTCTACTAATGACTAGTTTCATGGAGTTGGCCCTGTGCATCATTCACTACCACGCTGGGAACAGGAGAGCTATAGAAACCTTCCTTAAAGAGGGGGCCATTTTAGCCCTGTTAGATGACTAACAGTAGAATGCCTTAAGACCTACTTTTATAAAGCCTATATTTTAGTATTTAGGGAGACAAGAGATAACTGGGTGTAAGTGCAGGTGCCTAAACACCCAGAACAGCAGGCGCAGTCTTTAAGACGACTCTTTTCCCTTTATTGTTCAACTCATGCAAGGAGAAAAAGGGTTTTGAGTTTTCAGCACTAGTGAAAGTGGGGGTGAGGTGTTCCCACCGTTTTTGGCTACTACACATTGCAAGTTTTAAAGAAAGGTCCGCTATATTTTCCCCTAAACTGGTATAAGGTGGGCTTTTCCATAGTCAATACTCCTTAGTATCATAAATACCTTTAATTTTAATTTTAATACTAAATAAGAAATTAGGATAAATTTTTTGAATAAAATGGTGCATAAAATAAACTAAAAACCCTATCAATAGTATAGTGCTTTGTTTTATGTTGCAACAGGGTGGAAGGGGTGACTAGATAAATTTTATTATAAGAATGGCCACAATACTCAATAACCGTATTACCAGTTTCAAATGCCAATTTGTAATTTGATGATGGCGGGAATCATTGTTGCACCAATTCTCCATATTAACAATATTGGCAAAGTTACCGCGCTATTCTTGAGCCTTTTTAGTAAGTTCTGTATGTATGAATTTGTTTCAACAATTTCATAATTTGACGATGAGTTCAAACCTCTTTTCTTACCTTCTCTTTGACCTTTTGCCCAATTTTGAATTTATATAAATTCATCTGGGGTTGCCCCAGGTGTCAAGTGTTTCCATTAAAGATGGCTCCTGATTGAGCCGCCTGATTTAAATAAGAAATAGTGACTTTAGCATTAGCTTACTAAATTTACACAAAGTTGTTCGATTCTCTCCATATAATACCATGAAAATTTTGAAAATAAGATGGGTTTGGGCTTGGAGTAGGGTGGGGGGACATGGTAATCCTGGAGAACAGCAGCTACCCAACTCTTAAATAAGGTATGCCCTAGTTTAGAAATTTAAGTTTGATGTAAGCTCTAGGATATGGACACTTTTTAGTCCTGAACGAGTGCATGACTCAGTCCATCATAATAGCAGGATTCATGTGCCTTACACCCCCATTTCCTTAAAGGAAAGGGTCTGCACCTCAGGGGCCTTCACCAGAGAGTAGATTTTGTGGACATTAACAACTTAGTTGTTGCAATGGCCGCTGTCCTGGGTAGAAAGGGTGAATGGTGCCTTGTTGTTGGCCTTGCGAAACTTCGCGATCAACTCCTGGCAGTTTGTACAATCCTTGAGGTAAAATTTAGCTGTTTCCAAAAGGTGGGTACCCTTTTCATGATTTTAATTATTATAAAATGCGTCTGCTCTGCATGCGTTTGATAATTGCTCTACTTTAAATTCTGGTGCACCCTATACCATGACGGGCTTTACTTTCTCAGGCTTATGTCCTTTTAAGGGATAAGTAGGAGGCGTGAAAGAAATTATGGATCTTCTAGTCTATGGAAGTCCACGTAGAAGGATCTGTCATCCAAAACCTGGTTGACATGAAATGGCCAAGATTTTTTATAAGCCAACTTATGATTTAAGTCTTTTTAAAATGAAGATTCTTGGTGTCCACCTTTGTCAAGTCACCTACTTGGTAGTCAAGAGCTGCTTTCATTTTGTATCAGCAAGCCATTTAAAGTAACTAGTTGATTTGGTCAACTTGTTATGAACCTGTTGGAGCACTTTACTAATATGTACAGCAAATTTGTCTGCTACTGGGATGTTACTGCAGATTTGGGCTAATGGTGAAGGTGGGGTTGTACCCAATGTTAGCATACATCTATGATGTCCCATTGAGTAATGAATGGTATTATTATAAGAAATCAGGGCAAAGTAAGGTCAGCTTCCCATGTATCTTGAGAAGCTGTAGCATAAGAGTGGAGGTACTGATATATTGATTGATTCTGTTTGCTCAGTTTGTCCATCAAATTGAGGGTATGCTTATGAACTGCGTAATTTGATATATAGTATGTTGCACAAAGCCTCACAGAATCTCAAGATAAAACTTAGTCTCTGTTGCTGATCACCTTATGAGGAACTTAACCATGGAGAAGGTGTGTTAGAAAAGCCGCGCTGTGTTTTCAGCTTTTTTTGTTGTCAAGCAAGGAATATATGATGTATCTATTGAATTGATATGACACTACTATGATCGTGCATAGCCTCAAGACACTGGTAAACTCACAATGGAGTCCACTGCTAGTGAAGTCTAAGGGACTTAGCTTGTTAGAGGTGGTGGAGGAAACTGTAATAGCCTTTTCTAACAAATTTGGAATTTGCGCAAGTTAGGCGGCTTTCTACTTATAATGGGAACGTCCTTTGTAAGTACAAACCAGTCATACCTAAGTTAAATCAAGTTGACGCTCTTATACACCAGGATTCCCATAGTGGTATAATCATGATGTTCTCTTATGATTTGGGAACGCAAGATATAAGGGACCCAGACTCTATCGTAGAAGTATTACCCTTTCCTTTTTGAAATACCATCCATATGGGGCTTTTCCAGCATCAACCTTAGTCTGGAGGTGAGGCTTGCAGGATCAGAAACAAAGGAAGCTAACACAGCATCAAGGAGTGAACCTTCAACTAAAGTGGAGTAGGGGAAGATACACATGAACCTGTAGCTAACAGGCGCTGAAACAGTGGAATGAACAACAGGGGGTGGTAACCTGTGTTAAGGGTTTAGAAGGCGGTGGTGAAGGGCGACTGTGAAAACAGTAGGCGGAGGCGGAGTCACAACTTTCTCAGGGGGATCAATATGACTAACTCAGAGTCTACACTAACGTCAGGGCCCATATGCAGATTGAAACTAAAAATATCTGGCAAGATATTAGTATACCCCTTGACAAACTCATACTCAAAGTTAAAACTGAGGAGATTGCGGTTATTACTGGTTTGCTTGTGCGCCCACTATTGGGGTTTGTGATATTAGGCAAACTTGTGATCAGTGCGCACAACAAAAGTATGCTTGGCACCTTGTAAAAATGTACCACCAGTGCATAATGATCATGAGACAGCAACCAACTAAATCATAGATAGCCCATGCTCACTACTGTAACATTAAATTTCCTAGAAAAATAAGCCACAGTTATTTCCTCTATTTGTATTCTTGAAAAAGGATTGCACCAACTAAGGTATCAGAGGCGTCACAATCCACAAAAAAGGGCTTATTTTTATTAGTATGACGAAGAATAGGGGAAGTGGTGAAAGTTTCCTTTATTACTTTGAACGCTTGTTGACACTTAGGAGTCCAGATAAAAAGGGAATTTTTATTAGTGAGAGGGAGAAGGGGGGACAAAATAGTGCTAAAAAAGGGAGGGTAAAGGGGAGAGTAAAATTCTTAATTGGCTGGTGAAAACTTATTAATTGAATGACTGATCCTAAGAAGCTACGCAGTTGTTTCTGCATCACCAAGGTGGGCCATGAGCATATGGTATCTATCTTGAAAGGCGCTATGACATGACCATATCTTTGTAACAAGTTAACCAGGAATTGAAATTCATCTTTGTTAAATAGTACTTGGATGACACAGAAACAAGTACTTCCTTTTAAAGTGCTGCCACCACAGTTACCAAATCATTATCATGTTGTTCAACGTGGGGTGAGCGGATTTAGTTTCTGACTCCATATGCTGTTATAAGGAAAACCTGAGATCTTTCAAGCGTCAATAATGCAACGCTGAAAGACAGCTGGCGCTTTTCAAACCCGATAAATGCATAAACTTGGATTTTTGTATTCCATACTGGAGCGGATTCCAGTCAGTCATTCTTGGCCAGATTTGACCCGCACTAGATGGAAAGCATTCACCAAGTAGAGTTTGGAGAGTCCCTTGAATTTTGATATTTCCTTGCAATTTCAGCCTCCAGAGGTAGGGGATATAGATCAGGAAACATAACGTCGTTCATGTTCTCATAATCCATAAAAGTTCTTAGAGTGCTATCAGGTTTCTATGCAAAAACTGCATAAGATAGTGAGATAGGTTTTTTGTTTATCAACCCCTGTTTTAACGTGTCATCATTATAGGTTTTTAAGCCTGGTATTCTTAAGAGGTGTAGACATATAGGGGACAACTGATGTTGATGAGGTCTACCATCAGCTGAATCCAGATCACATTCTGAGTGACTTGGTAGAACATTAGCACTCCACATATAAAGCTGACTTTCAGGGTGCGAGAATAAGAGGCAAAGTAGGTAACTCATGCACAACATCGATGAAAAAGGATTTTACCATTGCTGCCACTGCATTTCATATGCCAGCGTGGGGATAAGGGGAAATTCACCTAAAAATAGTTAGAAATAAAGGATATCATTTTCTGCTCTAATTTATTAATCACTTAATGGTGGCGCCACTATCCACCCCCAAAATTTTGTTGTGTATATTTATATTTCTTTGAAGTTTGACAAAAATTCATACTCATGGTCTTAAAGCGCATTGGTATCATGGAAACGGCAGAAGAAGTTTAGACCAGCCTGCCAGTTGAGATGCAAAAGCACCCAAAAAGCAAGCTAGAATTCCAGAGGCATTGCCGACCAAATGACTTGATATGGAGCTGGGCAATGGGAAATGACAAATTGTTGATGCAGCACAATAGTGAGTATGATTCCAACAACAAACAATAATGAGACCACTCCCAACCCAGGGGGTCTTGCTGCAGGGGGCAGGATCACAGAGATAGTTTCAATGAGTTCCTCAGCATATGGGGCCATTTCAACTGGGGTGGCAAGGAGACGGATTCTCTCTTGTAATTGGTGGACATAAGGCCACAAGATTCCCGTGTACTGCTGCCAGAAGTTCAGGATAACGGGGTTGTAGAGCCAAAAATATCAGACTTGCTGAGTACAATCAACAGTGGAGGGGGCCATAGTGACCAAGAGTACTGGTAAAGCCCATCTGGTATATGGACCGATGGCCACCAGGGAAACGCCATCAGGGATGTGGTTAGAAGAAATAATAAAATTTGTTTGGGTTTTATGTAAAATTTTATTGAAAGGAAATGAAGAAAATCGACTAACAATTTTCTCAGTGCTATGCAACTGATTAAATAGTGGTCAATTGGGGTAGTGACAAGCCAGGATTGGGTCCCTCAATTTTGACCTAACCGGTGAATTATTCAGGAATGGGCGGGGTTGTTCCTTGGAAACTGACATTGCAAAATTCAGTGGTAGGCCAATTCACTGTTGGTTCAACCTCAAACGTCTGAACTGAGGCTCAGCAACGTTTCTGACAGTTGGCACGATGGCATTTAGCCCAATGTGCAACGATAATCCCCCAAGGCCACCCCACATAGGGGTGGGTCCATTTGGTTGGGAACAGGTTTGGGACGCCCAATCCGCCCACATGCGGTTGCTGGGCCATTCATTTGGTCAGTGGCATCACATCGGCTGCACCGCCCAAATTGCCAACAGGAGACTTTGAACCCTCATTGATGGCACCCAATGGTATAGCCTGATCGTCAAGGATGATCCCTGATGACTTTGGTAGGAAGGTGATTTGTTTGATCAGCATATTGATCAAATTGGAACCATTGGGCGTTCCATCTGATACCTCAGTCTTCATGCCTTTCCGGCCATTTGAGATTCGGGCATCAGCCAGATTGCCACTCAAATTGGATTTAACCAATTTTAATTTGACAATCTCAGCACAGATTTCGCTAATTCCCCACAACATTTCTGCCGAGGTGAGTGTGGGTACTGGGAGTGGGATCTGAAGCGGAAGAGCTGTTACCCACCGCTTGTCTACTATGTGAGTGAGATCACCCTGAGTAACAAGAGGTACCGCCATCCTCTTTGGTGTCTTCTTACTCAGGAATGGGAAAATGGCCCGATCAACTGCCAGGGGACGTTCCCCAGGACTTACATTACCCTTTCCTTTTTCCAAAGGAAGGGCACCCCCACCGGGAAACTACACTAGAGCCACATTTTTGTGTGCCTTGGGTAACTTGATTGCCATAATTATCATGAAAACCTGGGGGCGGGGAGCCTCAGGGTGGGATATATGATATGCTTTATCCAGTTAATGCAATTTGCGCAATTGCACGCCTTGACCCAACTATTTTTGTAGGCTGGATACCCTTTCCAGGCCACTAGATATTGGATGGAACGTCACAACTTCCAGGATGCCAAGATAGCCTCTACCTTGGCTTCTTCCCCATTATCAACAATGATCAGTTCCAGTTCTGTGGGGATTGCACCCTTGAAGGGCGACAGCTGAGAAACATGAAAAACAGGATGCTGCTTCCAATGCGCAGTGCTTCAGTCTGAACGCCTATTACTCAATACCTCCTCCACTAAATGGGGGCCTGAGCATTTACTGGCAAATTTATGGGAAGGGGTCTGAATTCTTAAATGATGGGTATCAAGCATGATGTAGGAACCCACCGTAAAATCATGACCCAGAAGATGCTTACAATCCGCGAACCACTTGTAGTTGTTGATGGCTTTGGTAAGGTGTTCCCACACTAAAGCTTGAGTCAATCTGATATGTGCAGCGTGGTCCACGGCAGCTTGAACCTCAGTCTTCAAGCATAGCCCAACCAAAAATGAAGGATTATAACTTAACGTTGCTTCATAAGGGAAAACCCCATGGATGCATGGGTCCACAATATTGTAAGCAAATTGAGTGAGGGGCAAATCACCGGCCCAAGTATCCTGCGCTGCTGCAGCATAGCAACGCAGGTACTGTTCAAGGACTTGATTGATTCAATCAGTCTGTCCATCAGACTGAGGGTGATACGTCGTGGATTGACAGGGGGATATTTTTAGGATCAATAGGAGTTCACTCCAAAACCGCGCGGTAAACTGTGAACCCTGGTCAATAATGATCTCCTAGGGAAGAACAAACATCAAAAACACATGACATGAAAAGATGGGCAGTTTTTTCTGACGTAATTATGGAAGTACAAGGTATAAAGAGGGAAAATTTTGTGAAACAATCCACCACTACCATAACCGCGGTGAACCCATTGGAACAGTGGAGTTCAACAATAAAATCCACGGACACCGAGGTCCATGGGCCCACCGCCTGCTGTAAGGGGTGCAGGAGGCCATTTTTCCTGAGCGATCTGACTTGGCCCTAATGCAAGTAACACAATTAGCGATCCAAGCTGGGACCTCTTTTGTCAGACCCGCCCAATTAAAGGTTAACTTGATCAAATCGCTGCATTCCCTATTACTGGGGTGTCCAACCATGGGGGGATCATGGTGTGCACAGAATACCTCCAATTGGAAGGAGGGGGGAACCCAAATGTGAGAGCAGAAGTAAATGAGTCCCTCTTCTAAGGAGTATAGGGAGTGTTTGTGACTCTAGTGAGCCAACTGCTCGACCAACTCCACGCCCTCAGGGCAGGCCATTTGACTGGCTAAAACCTGAGCCACTAGCAGGGCGTCAGGAGCCAAAGTGATGGAGGAAACAACAGGGGGAATGATCGGCAGGATTTGAGCGGCAGGAATCAAGGTAACGAGATCCACTTCCTCAGGTTCCAAGGGACAGTGAGAGAAATTACGGCTTAGGAAATTGGGAAGCACATTGAGCGCACCTTCAACGAATTCATATATAAAGCTAAAGCTGCACAGGTACTAATAGGGTTGAGCCTGCTGATGCGCCAATTTTTGGGGTTTGCAAAAATACAAAAGGTCCTGGTGATCCGTGCGGACCATTAATTCATGGCGAAAACCCTGCAACAGATACCACCAATGAGTTAATGCCCATGCAACAGCTGCCAAAATCCTTGTCATATATGGCCCAAGGCTGCTCTGTGGCTGTGAACTTCCGGAAAAAGTAAGTGACTGGATAATAAACAATCGTGCTCCTGAAGCAACACCGCTCCCACTGCTACTGACGAGGAATCACATGCAACAATATAAGGTTTGGTGGGATTGACATGTTTCAAAATGGGCGGAGACATAAACACCTCCTTAATTAATTCAAACGCCTGCTGGCATTCGGGCGTCCAACAAAATGGTACGTTTTTCCCAGTAAGGTGGTGGAGTGGTGCGGCCAACTGGAAAAGTGCTGAGGAAAACTTTTTAGGAAGATGATAGTTCTCAAGAAACTCCGAAGTTGTTTCTGCGTAGTCAGGTTTGGCCACTCTCAGATTGCATCTAACTTGTTGGGAGGGGTTGCATAGACATCTTTAAGAGCCAGGTTCCTGAGGAAAGTAACCTCCTCCTTATAAAACTCACACTTGGAAGGCTTAAAGAACAAACCTGCCTTATTCAAGGTGACCACAACCACTTCCAAGTCAGTAGCATGTTTTTTGGGAGTTGGGGAGTGAACCAGGATATCATTAATGTATGCAAATGCACAGGTGAACAGGAGGTCACCCAGTACATTTTTGATCATCCGTTGAAACGTAGTGGGAGCATTCTTCAGCCCAAAGGGCATTACACGAAATTGAAAAATGCCTTGCTTCATCCAGATTGCTGTTAACTATTCCTGCCCTTCCATTACCTGGATTTTTTTGAAGGCGTTCACCAGATCCAGCTTAGAGAACACATGGGATTTGGCGATTGCCTGGCTGATTGTCTGCTCCAGAGGCAATGGGTAGGGATCAGAAACTGTTATTTTATTCAAATGACCGTAATCCATGCAGGGATGGAGAGAACCATCCTCTTTTTTTGCAAAGACGATGGGGGAGGCGATGGGTGAGGTCTCCTTGAACAACCAACCTTTTTTCAACATATCGTTCAACCAGGTATTGAGTGAAACTTTTTCCTCCGCTGTATGGGGATACAACGGACAGTTGATGTTCACCAACTCCACGGTTGTTTGAAACCCACAATCATACCTAGTATGCTTAGGCAGACGATCCACCTTTTCCATGTTGAAGATTCTTCGATATCACATTAAGCTTTTGGAGAAATTGGTTGGAATGCCCGCGGAAGTAACCAGGTTAGTGATAGAGCTGGTTCCTTGTTTTTCTTGAGGGTGTTGATCAAAGGGAACTCTCCCTCCGAATCATCATTAGTGAATGACAACGTTTTAGACTCTAAATGAATCTTCACATGTTCTCAGCGCCACCACCCCAAACCTAAGATCACCGGAAACACCAAGTTTGGCATAGCCAAAAAATGATCGCAGAAGTTATCCTGGTGGAATGAAAATGGTACCAAATTGGCGAACAACATATGAAGACTGGTAAGCAGATGAGGCCACCATCACTGAGGAGACTGCATCCATTTCCAATTTTAATTGTTGCGCCAACTCAACACTTATGAATAATTGCAGTTCTGGTATCCACCAGGGCTTCAAAGGAGACATGATGTGAGCTGACACTGATCTTCATAGGCAATAGAAAATAAGCGAAGTTTGTTTGTTGGAAGATTCAACTGACTCATTTGTGACTGAAGAAATAACGGGCATATCAGGGGTAAGGTCAGGGTCCTTTGCTGGAGCGAAAATTGGAAGTACGAGGGTTGGAAAAACAACTTCCTTCATCTGGGCTTAAACAGATTCATTAATAGTTAACTCTGTACCTGCCAACTCAGACTCAGGGGTTACGGTAAGATCAGTACCCAGCTCTATCACTGATTTGGTGATAGGCGCGTCATCTGCGTCTACTTTGGGTAACCCAATCAAGAAATTCGCCTTCTGATAACGGGTAACATGACAGGGTAAGGTGCTGATGGTGGTTGCGGTGGCACATATTTGATCTACTGATCCTTGGATGGTAGACTAGACATCGTGATGAGTGGAACCCAAATCCAAAGCCTATCTAAAGACTGCTTGAATCATATTGACAGATAGACCTGACATGGGGGCCAGTTAACAAAAGGTAGAAATCAAAGAAACCAAGCTAGGGGCTTTGGCCATGAAATAGATCAGTCTGAATAGGTGGCCTGATTGGGACACAGGGGGTTTCAGGGTGGCTGACATGACAGCCATCAGTGGGGTGGAGTCTTCTGTTTGTGAGGAAGAGCGCAAAAGACCTCTCACCCAACGGCGGGCATCCCCATCCACAGCGTCTAACAACGTGAGCCCTTGTTGGGCATGGGATAATGCAGAAGCGGTATTAAGTGCAATTGCTGTACGCATTTGCACTTTGGCAAGCGCGTTCAGAACTTGATTGGAGATCTCCTGGGAGGGGACACTCGAACTTCCCTCCAGGATAGAAGAAAGAGGAGGAGCTGCAATCCGCGCCGCTTAGGTGGATTGAAGAAGATTTCCCAAGGTAGAGCGGATACTTCTCCCAAAGTCAGAAAGTGACCAAACAAACAACAAACAGCAAACTACTGATTGCACATTCATTTGGTAAAGGGTAACCGCTGCAGCGCCCAGTTTGAAGAACAAAGTAGAAGTGGCTGGAAATAATGGATGGTCAATTATATCATGGAAACGTCAGAAAAGTTTAGACCAGCCTGCCAGTTGAGATGCAAAAGCACCCAAAAAGCAAGCCAGAATGCCAGAGGCATTGCTGACTGAATGACTTGATATGGAGCTGGGCATTGGGAAATGACGAATTGTTGATGCAGCACGATAGTGAGTATGATTCCAACAACAAACCATAATGAGACCACTCCCAACCCAGGGGGTCTTGCTGCAGGGGGCAGGATCACAGAGATAGTTTCGATGAGTTCCTCAGCATATGGGGACATTTCAACTGGGGTGGCAAGGAGACGGATTCTCTCTTGTAATTGGTGGACATAAGGCCACAAGATTCCCGTGTACTGCTGCCAGAAGTTCAGGATAACGGGGTTGTAGAGCCAAAAATATTGGACTTGCTGAATCCAAGATGATGGAGGGGTCCATAGTGACCAAGAGTACTGGTAGAGCCCATCCAGTATATGGACTGATGTGCCACCAGGGAAACGCCATCAGGGATGCAGTCAGAAGAAATAATAAAATTTGTTTGGGTTTTTTTTAGCAAAAATCTATTGAAAGGAAATGAAGAAAATTGACCAACAATTATCTCAGTGCTATGCAACTGATTAAATAGTAGTCAATTGGGGTAGTGACAAGCCAGGATTGGGTCCCTCAATTTTGACCTAACCAGCGAATTATTCGGGAATGAGCGGGTTTGTTCCTTGGAAACTGACATTGCAAAGTTTGGCGGTAGGCTGAGTCACTGTTGGTTCAACCTCGAACGTCTGAATTGAGGCTCAACAACGTTTTGATGGTTGGCGTGACTGCATTTGGCCAGACAGGCGACGGGAATCTCCCAAGGCCACCTCACATAGGGGCGGGTCCATTTGGTTGGGAATGGGTTTGGGATGCCCAACCCACCCGCGCTTGGTTGCTGGGCCATTTGTTTGGTCAGTGGCATCACATTGGCCGCACCGCCCAAATTGCCAACAGGAGGTTTTGAACCCTTGTTGATGGCGCCTGATGCTATAGCCTGATTATTAAGGATGATCCCCGACGACTTTGGTAGGAAGGTAATTTGTTCAATTGACTTATTAATTGAATTGGAATCATTGGGCATTCCAGCTGATACCTCAGTCTTCATGCCTTTCCGGCCATTTGAGATCCAGGCATCAGCCATATTGCCACTCAAATTATATCTGACCAATTTCAATTCGACAATCTCAGTGCAGAATTTGCTAATTCCCCATAAAAGTTCTGCCTAGGTGAGTGTGGGTACTGGGAGTGGGATCCAAAGTAAAAGAGCTGTTACCCACCGCTCGTCTACAATGTGAGCGAGATCGCCCTGAGTAATGAGAGGTACCGCCATCCTCTTTGGTGTCCTCTTACTCAGGAATGGGAAAAATGGCCCGATCAACCGCCAGGGGATGTTCCCCAGGACTTAAAATTGGTATATAAAGGGGAAGCTTGAGCATAGGGATGTTAAATACCCCATGAAAGGTGAACCAGGGGTAACTTCAAGATCCAACGCCTGCACAACTTTCAGATCATTGATTATCTGAGGCTTTAGTGTCCACCAGTGTACTTTCTGAGATCTTGCGCAGTCCTGCCATAATATGAATGGGAAACAAGTAAATAAGCGCTTTAAACTTTACACAGCTCATTGAGGGAACAAATGATGTGATCTTATTTCTTAGACATGGGAGTCTTTCATACCCTAGTTATTCTGTTTATGAACTGGGTGGGTATAGCTGCGGCCCAAGCATATGACCAAAGAGCGGATTCAAGGTCCAAAGGGTCTGATAAGGGCATATTTGAGAAATTTTTGTATATTAGGTCTCTTTAAGTGTTGTTCTTTAACTTGGAGAATTAGTGAGATGTATATGCTGTGATTGCTGGATCCTCAGGTTTTATAGGAATTACAACCTATCCATAAGTTTTATTTGAGATGCCTGTAAAAAGAACTAAAACCTTAGAGTAAGAAAGATCCATATGAACCATAAAGGATTCTCTAGAAATGTGGGAGGGGGTATTATAAACATTTGAGCAATAACATAGTTCTTTTTTATGGAGAAACTTACCCCAAAACTAGCAATCTGTCTCAAAAATTCTAAAAAAGTTGGGTTATTATGTTAAGATTTGAGAGCCAAGAGAAAATTGTGCTGTAAGTGCAGTTTCTTGAACACCCAAGAAGCAGAAGCAGACTACAAGGTGACTTGCTTCCCTTAGGGTAAACTCATGAGAGGAGAGGGAGGGTGTTCATTTTTTGGTGATACGGGTTAATATGCCAAGCTGGTTGCCACAGGATATTAACCACTGAGAAACGGAACAGACAATATGCAGATTACTGATCCTTAATAAAGCCGATATATAAGATGTGGAGCAATCGCCATGCTTGACACTTTTATATATTATAAAAACGCAGAACATATCTGCGGACTACTCAAAATTCTCCCTCTTTCATACTTCCAACCAACTCTTATCTCAGTATTCTTGGTCAATTCCACCCTTCTGCTTAGTAATCTCCTATTCATTCCATTTTAGATGTTTTCATCTATATTGAGGCTTTTTGGAAGAATTCCATCAATTTGCCGAGTTAATAATATCACAATAGATTTGCTTCACACCAATTATTTTCACACAATTTCAAGGCTCGCCTCAACTCTAATTTACAATCCTCCAGAATGTATAGCACATCATTCAGTTATATTAATTTCTCGACATTACCAACCTTTGAATGGATGATAAGCTCCTATTACTTATATGCTTAAAGGAACTTCACATGAACTTTGTTGATAATCTGACTACCTGTGGGTTCCTTTATAGTGTAGGCATTGATACCAGTCTTATTGATTATTCAAATGGCCCAGTCAAAATGTTAGCGAGCTTGTTCTTCCATCCAAATCCATCTTGGTCATGGAACAAGACATGATCTCCTACAGCAAGCTGCAGGAGTCTGCTACATCTAATCTTTTCAGCCACCTGATCACAAATAATCCTATTGAATATGGCAGAATATGCTTCCATTTGTAATTTGATCAGCTTCTCTGTTAGATTAATCAAATAACGCTGCGGTTACTCGCTGCCAGTATCCTCCATACAAGAGTAAAGAAGGGCAGGTAAAGCCGGATGTCTAATATAGAGCAGTTGAAAAAGGACTTTTGCCAGTGGACAAATGGTAGCTGATATTATATGCAAAGACAGCTTTTGGTAGGAGGGTACTCCATTAGAAGGGTCAATCTTTCATAAGCCTGAAGAGTATGTTTACCAATGTTTTGTTGACCCGTTCCACCATTATTTTGGACTCCAGATGGTAGGGTGTAGTCAAGACCCCGCGGATTGCCATCAGTTCGTTCAACTTGGGCAGGATATGTGAAGTGAAATTGGTTCCATTGTATATTAAGATGAACTGCGGATAACCATATCGCTGTATGACACACTCCATAAAAAACTTAGTGGTGGTGAAAGCCTCCAAATCATTGATCATCATTTGTTTCCACCCATCTCATCAAATGATCAATTGCTACAATCATGCACTTATATCACTTCGTGCCAGTTTCAAAGGCCCCACCACATCAAGAGATACATTATGCCATGCAAACTGGGTCTTAACCAGCTGGTTTGTGGTCTTCTTATGGAAAGGTTTCTAAACTTGGGCACTGATTACAACAGCTAACCATCTCCAGCACATCATGTGCATGCTCTCCCAATAGTAGCAGGGTCGCAAAAACTCCGGCATTTTCTGAAATCCACCATTCCCTACCACCCGATGTGCATCCATAATAATCGCTGGTCTAGCAGAGGGTTTAGGGAAACTCAGCGTCAATTCCCCAATCCACTTATTTAGTTCCCCATCGTGTAAGAAGGTATCCTATCTAAGCCCATCTAGAACTTTGATTCACTTGAGCCAGCTCATCATGGTATTTGCCCATCACCATCTTCTCATACATAATGTTGGCCAAATACACTGTAACAGAGACCGTTGGTAGCCATGAAAGACAGTCTGCAATTTGATGTTTCACTTCCAGCAGGTGTACAATCTCAAAATCATACTCTTGGATCTTTAATGCCGATTGCATGAGCAATCCTTCAGGTTCACAGAGATTTTGCAGCCAATGCAAAGATGTATGGTCAGTTGTTACTCATAATTTCACCCTGTGGAGGTAACCCAAAACTTTTTATATGCATATCTCAACGCTAAGCACTCCCGCTCAATCACAGTGTAATTCCATTCATTACAGTTTAAGCTTTAGCTACAAAACACGACAGGGTGCTCTATGCTGTCATCATCCTTTTGAGATAATACTGCCCCTACGGAAGAAAGTGATGCATACATTTGTAATATGAATTGTTTTACAAAGTTGGGGTATTGCAAAATGGGTGCTCTTGCCAAAGCGGTTCATAAAACGTCAAAAGTGTTTTGGCATCATTCCGTCTAGTCAAAAGTGGCATTTTTTATAATAACTTAAAGAGCGGTGACCAATACAACTGAAGTTAGAGATGAACCACCAATAGTAACCAACCATTCCTAAAAAACACTTGAATGTCTCATATATTATCTGGCTGTTTCATCTTACTTATAGCTTCTACCTTTTCTGGCTTCGGTTTAAGCCCTTTTGAGTCCACCATGAACCCAAGGTATTCCAATTACTATTGAAAAAATGACAATTAAGGTTGATTTTGATATTAGCGTTAATGAGTAGGTGGAACTTTTATTACAAGTGTTCAAGATGCTCTGTGAACATTTTCAAGAACACATTGATATCATTGAGGTAAACTAAAGCGCAGGACATCTTCAAGTCACCTAAGATCGTATCCATAGCACGCTGGAATGTAGCTTGGGCGTTGCACAAACCCTGTCACATACGTTTAGGCTGGGATAACCCTTTAAATGTGATTATAGCGCATTTCTCACATTACAACGCTGTCAATTAGATCTTCCAGTACCCCAATATCAATCCTTGGCAGAAAAGTAACTAGTCCCTCCAAGTCAATCTAACATGCAGTCAATCCGTGGAAGGGGGTAGAAATCTTTCTTCATAACGCTATTGAGCTTTTGATAGTCAATGACCACCCAGTTGGTGCCAGCTTTTTTCTTAACAATAAGCAACAGCGATGCCCACGGGCTTTTAGATGTCTCTAACATCCCTTGTTCAATCATTTTATCTACCTCATCAGAGACAACCTCTTCCACCACTTTCAAACGCCTAGTAGGCTGTGAACAAATGTGAGGGTGATCACCCCATGTCTACCCAATGCACCACCCCTCAGCACAACCCAAGTTGTGGTCATCAGAAGCAAAAATATCTCAGTATTTTTAAATAGGACCATCGCCATATATTTCTGTTCTTCCAACAATCTGGTTAGAGCTTCCTGAAAGACCACTGTCATTATGCTGAATGGGTATTTTACAAATAGGATGAGGCCCTCTAATGATCTAAAGTTGTAATTATGGCGAACCTCATCAATAGGGGTCAAGTGTAAATAAGCCACCACTTGATGCATTTGGACCATCATAGCCTCCTTCTGCAGGTTCATTATCAGCACCTTTACTTCCCCCTACTTGGTAACAATAACCCAGGAGAAAAATGAGATTCAAGCTTGGATTGCTGGTAGGGCCCCATAATCTCCCAGTATAAACCTTCTGGGATGTCAATATCAAGCTCCGTCCCTAATATGACATGGTGCTTGGATGTTATGCTTACAGTGCTCGCAGCTTGTAGCGGAATACCTTTGTATTCATAGACCTGATTGGGGAGAGCTCTGGTCCTCCGCTTCATCTGGCAATTTTGGTCAAGAATCACCCTGTCACTATACGCAAAATTGATCTGGCTGGAGTAGATTGGGTCTTTTGAAATTCCACTAGAGTTAAAGTAAATGGGGATCTGTTGTCCTAAGATACTAATGATTTCTTCCGCCATATTGAACATGGCTCCAAATTTCCTCATGAATGCAGCACTGATCAACATGTCATAGTTATTTTTTTTGGCAGAACCACCGTTGGAGTGGAATCCCTAACTAACCCAAATCTTAGAGGTAACACACTTAAGCACAATCCACACAGTTCTCTGTGCCCCTGCGGTCCCATACACTATTCTGTGATCCACTTCAGGCTTCAGCGGAAGCTTAACCACGATCTTGAAGGAAATTATATTAATTGGTGCACCTGCATCTATAATAGCTCTTCTTTTTGTGTTATAAACAAAAATATCACAATAGGTACACTCCAAATAAGAATAACCAATGGTGTTTATTACGTAAACGTCCAAGAGCTTTCTGTTACTAAGAAAAGTAGGTATAACCATACTGACATGAGGATACTACTGGGTGATCTTTTTACTGGAATGTCTACATTAACCCCCACTAGGGAGGCGACGTCCTGTTGAGGGTCCAGCATCACTCATGCCATTTTGTTCAAGGATTTGCCACGCATACAGCTTTTTCACATCTCAGTGCAAACTGGAGCCTGAAGGGGGATATTCGCTCTCTTGAATGGAGGATGAGATATTGGTTGGAAGTTGTTGGTATAATAAGTTGTTGGGTTGGGTACCGGGGCCAATGCAAAGAGACACATGGGATCATTAGGGACAATTAAAACTGAATCAGCGGAGGTAGAGCGTCCTGTCTCTACTCCGCTAGAGCTTTTCCCTGTTCAAATTAAACAGATGGCACTTCATGCATGTGCTGATTACCTGAGCAGTTAGCCGCATAATGCCCTTTTCATCCTTTTGAGAAACAAGCATTCATAAATGGTCCCATCCATAGTTCACAGCTGAAGGGCCAGGTCAAAAGTCAACTGAAGTATTGAAGTTAGGCTGGGGATGGGGCGGCTGAGCGTAAGGAGGGTGGAAAAATTCGCTGACATATAGGGTGGATGAATATTACCCAACGGATTATAACTGAGTCGTTGGGGTCCGTTTACCAATGAGTATGCAGTGGGGGTAACAGGGGCCTTCTGCCCCACATTGGGAGCACTGAACGTAGTGAAAAAATGCCGCATAGTGTTAATTTTTCAAAGAAGCCACACATCTTCATGCAGTATGTGAGTCATAGCATTATGCAGTTCACAACATGTTTTGACTGCTGCCATCATGGCTTTGCCTACATCCTTTTTGGTTAAGATATTGGCTCCCACTAACGCATGAGCTTCATTCATTGATTATTTTGAAAATTCCACCAGGGACTCATTCTTGTGAAACTTTATGGTTAGGAAATTGGCCTCGCACTGCACCATCTTAGCCACGCCCAAACAGATGGAGCACAATCTCCTTCACCTTTTGATAGGATGCAGAACTATTTTGGAGGTTTCGGGTGACCTGAATGGCGCTCTCACCATCCAGAGCGGAAAGCAACAGTTTTGCTTCCCGTCAAACTGTTGCCCTTTCCATGGCAGATTCAAACCATTTAAAATATCTGTGCATGTTCCCAGCATGGCTGAATGGCGGTAACTTCTCGGTCTGAACAAAATCACCTTACTCTGGGCTTCAGGCACGGAGAACCACCAAAATAGGCTTTAAACTGCCAAGGGGAACATCCCCTTGTGGACTAGAATAGAGTCACATGGATGGATGCAAATCCGCCAAAGTGGACCAGGAAGAGGTTTGATTGCGAGGAGGAACTGTTGCAACTCTAAGGGATACTTTCTGGCTGATCTGTAAAATTCTTGTCCAGACTCGCCGCTGACTGCACCCTTTCCCCCTTGCCAGGCTGTTCAGCAAATTCTTTTCATTTATTCACTTAGCTTTAACTGAATAGCACCAACACTGGGTATCTTGCACCCCCTGTTGAAGTGCTTTAGACTCATCTTGCAATTTGCAGTGGAATTCCCACTCAGAGTACAGTTTATGATCCATTGTCTGAAGCCGTGAGAGAAAATCCTCTAATGTGCCCTGCATTATTGCGTTCTGCCATCTGAAGTCACAAACTTGATAGTTTGCTTCGCTTACTTGATTATCAAGAGCAACTCATTCCTGAACCAGCTCCTCATTGGCCCATCAAAGGTATCCAAGCGCACTTGCATATCAGAATACTCCATCATCTCAATTAATGGAAGGGTAATGGCTTGGCTCCGAGCCTCCTGACAATCACTTTTCAACTTATTAATCTGGACCACCAAATGACAGTATTCTGATGATGCAAAAATAGCTGATCGTATGGTTGGCCATCCACTGATTACTCCATCTAACATAAATTTGACTAAATTGACTGCCACGGAGTCAACATGATCAAATTATCAGCCGCTCTGTCAAGGTAACCTGGTACCTAATCTGAGCCACCACTGCTTCAATCCCTTTGGCTTTTCCACCAGGTACACCATAAACTGCTTGGTGCTACTACCCAACGTTGTAACATCCTGGATCCATTCCTCCAATAAGCTGCACCAGTATAAGAATTACCTACCACTCAGGGAAACTTATGATTTAACTGTGGAACTAATTCATCCAAAAGACGGTGGACGTCCATGACATGATTGTCCACATGCACTAGCGCCACCTGGACCTCTGAAGAATTGTGATCAAGGCAGTCAAGTAAAAGGTGAGTATCATTCTATTGCACTTAACCAAACCGTATGATGCTCCCCAATCTCAATGTTATGTTGTGACAACACATGCAGTAGTTGGCAGATTGAAGGGTGAACTTGCGCAACCAAGTATTCCTTATCTCCATGTGTGCTGAGCCAGAAAGACAGTCTCATAGAGGTAGCGTCAAGGTAAGACATATACACCACATAACGATCTTCTTTGTCCTGTTGATTATAAAGCAAACTCAGCCATGTTCCCCCACATCATCTTCATAAAGGCAATAACCTCACAAATGCCATTCCATAATACCTCACAGTTGCTGAGGGGTCACTTTTGTGGATCTACCCTGTTGATCTGGCGTCAACATGGGGCAAGTGCCTAACTGCTATTCTATCATAGTATCCTCATCCCCTGGTTCCATCACTGTGAATAGTAGCAGTTCTTTGTTGGATGACTCCGTTGTTTTCCCAGTGTATAGATCATGAAATCCAATTAGATTTTGGCGTAAAAAGTGAGGCTTGCCATGATGACCTAGTGCAACGTGCTACAGTTGACCAGTAACCCCTGTAGTGAGCACTACTGTTAACTTTTTTATTGATTCAGGTTAGATTGGGTGAGCTGGTTTGCACAGGGTATTAACCACTGAGCAATGGAACGGATGATGTACAGATTGCCGATCCTTAATAAAACTGATATATATATATAAGATGTGAAACAATCACCACATTCAACACTTTTTTAAATTATATACATGCAGAACCTATCTGCGGACTACTCAAAAATCTCTCTCACTCATTCTTACGCTCGACTCTTATCTTGTTATACTTGGTTAATTCCACCCTTATGCTTAGTAATCTTCTAATTGTTCCATTTTAGGAGTTTTTGTCTATCTCAAGGTTTTTGGTAGAATTCCCTAAATTCACCAAACTATCAATACCAAGATCAATTTTCTTCACATCAATACAATTTTCACTCAATCTTGAGGCTTGACTCAGCTCTGATTTACAATCCGCTGTAATGTACAACTTATCATCCAGTCAAATAAATTTATGACAGAGGGGTTTTTGTTTTCAGCAATGATGAAAGTGGGGGTGAGATGTTCCCACCGTTTTTATAGTTACTACAATTGTAAGTTGAACAGAAAGTTCTACCATAGTCTCTCCTAATATTAATATAATAGATGGGTCTTTTATATAGTTAATACTCCCTAGTAGCACAAAACCGTTATCTTTAATTCAAAGTTATAAAATAATAATTTTTAAAGATAAAATCTTGGAAAAAATTGTAAATAAAAAGTAAGCCCAACGCACTTGCATTAGCATACTGATGGGTTTTATGTTGTGGCACGGTGAAGTGACTATATAAAATGGTATTAGTATGTAAATGGTTACTATTACCAAAAAACTTTAATACCAGTTCTAAACGCTAATTTTCAAAAAGGAAGTGGTGGGAATCATTTGTTCATCCAATTCTTTAAATTTAATAATATTTGAATCTTCCCATGCTATTCTTGAGCCTTTTTGGTAAGTTCTGTATATCTGAATTTGTTTTAACAAATTTTATAATTTAATGATGGGTTCAATATATTTTCTTACTATTTCTCTTCGACCTTTGGCTAAATTTTAGCTTTTGATATATATTCACCTAAGGGTGGTTAGCTGAGCGGGTAAACCTGCTTTCACCCCTAGTGCAGGTTTTGAGTTTGAAACCTGTACTGGCTAGAGAACATTCTAAGTGTGGTATATTTGTCCCAAGGTCAACCCACCTCAAGTAATTTTATATATTCACCTAAGGTTGCTCCAGTTGTCAATTTTTTTCCATTCAAGATGACTCCTGATTTGGCCCCGTTTTTGTGATAGGGAATAGTATGTTATCATTAAGCTTACTAAAATTACCAAATCTACACAAAGTTGTTTGATTCTCTCCATATAATTCCATGCAGATTCTTATAACAGCGTGGGTCTGGGAGTGGAGTAGGTTGGGAGGAGGAACACAATAAGCCTGAAGGATAGCAGCTACCCAACACTCGTCAAGGTATGCCCTAGGTCAGCTGTCTAAGTTATAGGAAGGGCCCAAGGGTTTGATACCTTTAATATCTTGAAAGGGTCATGATACAGTACAGCTTGATACCAGGAACCATGGGCCTTACTCTATCTAAGTACAAGCGAAATACAGCACCACCAAGCATAAATGCTTGGTCGTGCTACTTGTAATTAAGTATTTCTGGCCTTAACTATAAGAAGCTCACATAACTATTGTAACTAATACTGCTCCCCTAAATGGATCCACCAGACAATGGATTTAGATATGAGGCTTACTAGACGGACGCTATAGCCACAGAACTATATCTTCATTATACTTTATCGCACCAGTACTAACCACCAGAATGAAGATAAATCGTTAAAGCTGCCAACATTAGGTATGTCTGTACCTGAAGAAGATCTCATGTATGATCTAATTGGCTGGCCTAATAGATGGGCGCTGGAGGCACCAGAGAATAATGTTGAATTACAAGCTATGCTGAAGGATACTGAAATTAACTATGAGAATGCTTTACAAGCTAGTCACGGGAAGTTGTTTTATTATGGCTATCCTTTAAGACTGAAATAGTTCCTGAAAGCCACTCCAGTGTAGGACATAATGTCATTAAGGAAATGTATTAATGACTAAAAAAGCAATGTTAATGGGACTGTATTCTAGAGATAAATAATGAGGCATTGAATAATGCTTAAATTGTAGGTGCAAAATTAAGTCCCTATTGTTGGAATCAAGTAGTGGCTCCTTCATCACCATTTAGTTTGGTCAGTGTGGATGTGATAGGGCCTTTTACCACAGGTCTCACAGCCATCTATGTTTTTATAATTGTCATTGCTTACTTAACTAAGTAAATCAATTCTATTTATGTCCCCTGTTGTCACTGTGAAGGCTATGGTTTTTTCCTTTTCCGCTCCATTTTTTTAGTTTTTTGTGCCCGTTAGGGAACCCAGTGCAGGCAACTTTTTTGGGATGAAACCCAGGGTACTGCCCCCCACCACACTGGGGCTGCACGAATCCAAGCACCACCGAAGTGGGCCCGCCTCATTTTCACACAACACAGATGGTCATGGGTTCTTCTCTATGATAATAGGTTAGGGTTTATATCTCAGATAGTGTAAGAGATAACTCATTCGTTTAGTAACAGCCAACAAATACCATCACTCTACAGTCTCTCAACTATTGAGGTGGTAGAACAAGTGTATGGAACCATTTTATCTATTTTTGCAAAGAGGACACCGTCACATATGATGAAATGATGATTTGTTCTATATCATGCTGGATTATTAAATAAGCTATCACCACATGATTAGTTTGTCCCTGTTCAAGTCCTTCTACATGATAGAGCCGTGATTGCCTAACAGTTTTATGGCTATTAAAATCCTCCTTTCCCAACAATGCTGATTTACCAATGAGGGTACTAGTTAACTATATCATCAGATAAAAGCACTTGCCACTGAAAGGAATTAATTTACATACTACAAAAGAGACTAATAAGCCATCTAGTACTAAAAAAGAGACTAATAAGCTTAATGCTCATTTTTTGGCTTTCCCAACTTTCAAGAGTAAAGACCTTGTTTATAATCACCCTGGTTGACTGTCAATACTGGGCTCCCAAGGCCCAGTCCGCCACCAGCCCTACATCACTCGCCCCCATATGTGGCTGTACCAGCTCTGATTGGTCATGTCCAAATGGACGACCTTGCCAGGCACACCATGCTTAGTGTGGTGCACCAGCCTCTGTCACCTCAGGCCCCGGGCAGAGGTGCCCACAAAACCTCTATCTGCACATGGGGTCAACAGGCTGAGGTGCAGCCAACCGGCCTCTGTCACCTCGGACCACTCTGGCTCATAACTAGCCAGGGCAAGACCTCTCCAAAAGGAGCCTGGCGCATCCACCCCTTTCTGATGCACTGCCATTTGCTCCACAGAATTCGCTTTAAATAATTTAAATTTAAGTAAAACAGGATCATCAAAAAGAGGCCATTATTAGAAGTGGACTTGAAGTTGGAATAAAATTCCAAAGTGAGGCTCATTGGGGCTAAGCTCACTTTGAAATAATTCAAAAAAGGCTAAATGAATTCTTGGTAATGAGGGACGCAAAAGACTCCAGAATTGATGGCATCCAGGCAACTAGGCGGAGAAATATAGGGGAACCTCAGAATAAACAACCAATCAAAATAAACGATTTATCTAATTTATTTCATTATTGACCTGAATAGGAAAATCCTACTCAGAATAAAGGAATTGAAACTATTGACACACACAAACCACATTCTTCCCAACCATATAAAATTCATGTACAATCGTTGATCATTACATTGATGGCCTAAAAAGCTTGACACCTCTTGGTTGGCTCCATATTGCGTCCTATACAATTGGGGTCCAGATATTCCATTGCAGATTTTGATCAAGGTACTGTGGTAAATTAGTTTCATAATAGATCCCATTTTAGATTAAGTCCCCCCTGAAAAAGGATCATGAGGTGGAACTGTCAGAATTTTTAAAGATGAATGAAATGAACCTGTCAAAGATTAAAGTTATAAATATTTCATTCTGTCATCTATTGTAGTCAAACCTTGATAAATCTATCGATCTGCAGCCTAGTGAGCTGATGACCACAAATGGCAAAATACTTAAAGGTATTCAAAAAATCGCTAAAAGCTATGTCCACACTGGTTCACTAATTGACAACCTGGGAGAAACTGTATCATAAAGCTTAAAACCTCAATTAAAAAGCTCTAGGACAATGGGGGCGCAAAAATCCATGTGTAAATAGAAGAAGATAACCACTGTTCAATCCTCATATTGAATGAGAAGGGAAGAAACTGGTGAGGAGGACAATGTACTCTTTAAGTCACAAGGCCTCAAGTTACCCAATAATATTGTTGATTCTGACTCATCAAAAATTTATAATTTTTACTGATACTTTATTGTTGTGTAATTTTGTTTTTTTTGTATTTTTAACAAAAATGGCGAATAGCAGTTGTGACCACATATAGTTGCCAACCGTGGACCCTGATGACCGTGAAAGTGCTTAGCCTTCAACTTTCAGGACCATCCTACCACAAAGATCCATCCTAAGAGAAGCTAGAATCTCTTAACAGAATACCTCCTGGCAACCAAGTAATGAATTTTTAGCTCTATTATAGCGGTGAAACGAAGCCTTAGAAAATGGTGGTATACTTTCAGCAGGTTATCCCACATTTCATGGATATCAGAACCTTTAAGCTACATGTTGTTAAAGGAAATCAATTTTTGAGTTGGTCTTTAAGCTATAAAAAGTTTTCAAAGGACTGAGAGACTGATTAGTAGAAGCACTAATTCTGACAATCAGTACTTTAACAAAAAATTCTATCAGCTTATGGTTGTCAATAATATTGAGCTCAGAGCTATACTCTCCCATTGGATGAAGAAAGGAATAGACCATCTCATAGAATACATTAAGGTCTTCACACGGGCGGAATAATTAATAGGTACCAAAAGAAGATTCCTGGAAGTTATGATAGCATTAAATCTTTTGGCCCTACCTGTATGGATTGCATTTAGAATGGTATTGATCACGTGACACTCTGCTGGCTACAAAAATTGAATTATGATGAGAAAACTTGCTAGATGGTCAGTAAAATGCAAGGAAACTAAATTACAAATTATCTACAGGGCAGGAAGCAAACAATTCAATGCCAACTGATTGCCTTGATTGCCTGTTTACCACTAAGCACTTGAAAGAAATTGACTGTATGCTTTTATTAGATTTTCTGAAGAAGAGTGGCAGACCATGCTGTTGAACTAAAAAAATTTCATGAGAAGATGTTCCAAAGATACTCAGCATATTGATGTATCTTAAGAGAAGATTAGTGAGAAGTGGTACCATAGCATTTGGACCTGCGCTTGAATGAGATTTGTAATGGAATTCCACAAGCATATGAGCATTGATGATTCCAGAAGGCATTGACATACATAAAAAAGACTATTTATAGGGAGTCAATTTAGGCAAAATACATAAGCTTTATGTAACAGTCAAAGTTCTCATGTCCTCAATCGCAATTTGACATAATGCAAGCCTAAGCCAAAAGAATGATGCCTAAATCATTTAGCAAGATAGTTTGAATTGAGATACCAAAACATACGGCATGAAAAATACCAAAAAGGTAAGTTTGAATTCAGCCGAGTTTAGGCGTTCCAGAAATAAGGCATTCTGATTGAAATTAGCACAGAATATTATACAAAACTGAGGTGTGGTAGGCGTTCATACGCCACCAGCCTCTGTCACACAATAAGCTTCACAAGAGTTGTGCTTGCTTTGCATACACAACCATGACTCTAACATGAGTTGAGATATGGCAGGTAATCACGCCACACCTACCTCAAAACAACTTTACATCTGTTTCTTCAGGCTGTTTGGCTCCTGTTTATCCTGTTGCAAACTCTTGATGTGCAGTGCACAAATTTCACTTTGGTTTTCAGAACTATGATTTTTCTCCCTGGCCATCCACGCAAGATTAATAAACTTCCTTAAATAAATTTAAGATTAACTCCCAAGTTTTTAGCCTATACTTATGTAAAATAGGCTTTATTTCATAGAACAAACCAAAAGAAATAAATTTTAAGGTGAGGAAAGGGGGATCACATTCTCAACAGATAAATTGTAGCCCAGAAAGAGCTATGCATATATATATATTAATTTAGGTGTCAAAGATTACAAATGCCGGCGTCCCAGCAACCTCTAGCTGGTGAATTGGTAGCCTAAAGTCCGAATAAATTTGATGGAAAATATATGATTTTAATAAATAATTTAAAAATTTCATTGACTCAACAATTTAATCTTATTGATGAAATGAGGTCACAACTGTCATCATAACAGATTTACTAAGTCCACCCTTAGGGAATACCATGTACAATCAAAAATTATTACACTTTGTAGATTTAAAGCAACTGTTCAAGTTTCATACCAATTGATAAGCACTTTTGGTGCCAATTAATATTTCCAACAGCACCCTATCATACTGTATCTATTGACATAATAAGACTGCTGCCTATCACCTCATTTAACTAAGTTCATTATCATAGCAATCTAACATTTTATCAAATTGGGTCAAAGCTATAGCAGCCAAGACTTACATTGTATGATCAAACGCCAGATTTCAATATATACAATTATGTAACCAGGAATGGATCTCTCCAAGTTCATCTATCAGAAAATGTCAAGAACTATATCACAACCATAGTAAGAAAACTAATGGATCTGATAGGGGTGATACAACAATTCACTTCTACCTACACACCTTAAATAATAAAAGTGTTGAACATGTGAACATAACCCTATGAAATTGATAGAAAAGATACCCATGAATTACAAAGCAAAGTGGGATAAACTATTAACATCCGCTTTACTATCAGACTTTGCCATCACTGGGTGATGTCATGTCCCCAATAAAGGTATTAAATAGTAGAGAATCAGCCTTACCCACTTTACTGGATCCATTTATTACCACAAACCACAAAAATTTACCCTCCATAGTTTTATCAACGAGAGTTCTATGACAAGTTGATTAAAATCTAATTGGAAGCAGCTAAGAAAATTGAGTCAACCATTTCAAAGAGCTAATATGATAGTCAGGGACAGACTAGATTACCATAATTCATTATAGGAAGCAAGGTTATATTTTTTCTATTACAAAGAAGTTGAATAAAGAAATTGTAAGATATCTAGACTTTTACTGAAACTTTTCTGGTCAATATAGGAGCTAAATGCTTAATCAGAGATGATGAAACACCTTAATGTTTAATAGAGTACAAGCCTGGCGCCTTAGGTCCTCTCAACGGTCTTTTCTTGTAAGGGGGAATGTTGTGGATGAAGCCACAAATATGGAATAAAATAATTACTCTACCTTAGGAAGGAACCTTTCCAATATTTAAATTTAAATTTATTGTGGGGAAGGCCGACCATGGGACGGACACTTCCGAATATGACTCAGACGAGACAAAACTCAGTACCAGGTGAGGCACCCCAGAGAAGCGATGCTATCTCTTGTTGCCAGCGGGAACGCCACTTATGGGAAGGGGGAGGGAACGTGTGTAGGGGGCGTAGCCACTATTGAGCACGTGTGGAGGAAGGGGTCTGATTTGATGAACCAGACTGGGAACCAGGAGGAGACCAGCTGCCGGCGACGTGGTGGGAGATATCCAAACACCCATGCTTGAAAGTGGTCCACCAAATGAGACCGGAATCTGTGGACAGCTTCAGGGAGGGTGGGGATGGATCCGGCGATGGCATCCAAGACAATCGTGTGGATAGTCCACATGGCGATTGCAACCACCATAGCACGAAGGGAGGGTGGGAGGGGGAGGCCATTGATGAAGCAAACATATCTCTTGACAGACTGAAGGGATGTGTTTGATCCTGGCCTAGCAGACGTTGGACTTAGCGCCATATCACTTTAGAGGTGGGGCACTTCTCCAGGCGGTGAAACAGCGTTCCATACTGGCCACACACGACACAGGATGAGTGTAAAGCGTTAGAGCGCTCAGCTGTACGATACACCCGCCTCAGGCAGCGCCACACATGGGAACGGACTTGAGGCTGCAGCAGAGGATGGTGTGCGTATTGCCAGATAGTCTTTTGGGTCTCAGTGGAATAAGGGATGTCCATCATGTCCAGGTAGTCCACCCTGGATAGGACTTGGGGTCGAATGGGGATCACGCCCTCATGGATGGGTAGCCCCTGTACCTCTTGTGTGAACTGAGGAGAGGGGCAGCCTCTTTGGGTTGTATATCCACTAATACGAATTCTCCACTCTGCGCTTCGCATGGAGAGTAGGATTCGTTTGTAGTGGGTTTTTGTCCCGTGAGGACCTGTGGCTGATGTGTGTGATGCAAGGTATCTCATCAGGGAGTGGGGGTTTGATGGGTTGTTGAGGCCCAAGGCTCGGGAGAAGTTGGAGTGGGCCGCGCGGGACCAGTGTTGGGATGGGAGTGTAGGAGCAGTGACGGCCGCAATCCAGGTGCCTAGGATCTTGGCGGCATGGGCTTTGAAGTCAAGTAGGCCCATGCCACCATGATGTTGAGGGCCAAACATGACCTCAAGTCGTACTGGTGGAGGGCGGCCTGACCAAAGCCAACCTTGTAGCAAAGCATACAGGGATTTGAAGAAGCTTGGGGAGAAGGGGATGGCGTGGGCTCCAAACCAGACTTTGGATAGGAGCATAGAGTTGGCAAGCACAACCCTGCCAGTGAGGGTAGTAGGGTGGGCTCTGAGAGAGGCGATTCGCTTCGTCACGTTGTCCAGTATATGGCCCTCCATTACTGCTGACACGTATCCTCCCGCCTCCAACCACACGCCCAGATGGCGTACCGGTCCTATGGTAGGTCGCGGCACAAAGGGGAGCACCAGTGGAGCGGTGTGTTTTGAGTTAGTGAGGCGTGGACTTGGGCGAGCAGCTGGGCTGGGTTGGGAACTACTTGCTGGGGCCCAGCAGTTCTGAAACCGACCAAGGAGGATGATTTCGGTTTTGGAGGCGTTCATTGCCGCGTTGCTTACCCGGGAATATTCCTGGATGAGGGCTTCAAGCGCGCATGCATCTTTGTTATTAGACACCCCCACCACACAATCATCTGCAAATGCCATCATCTTGACTGGGGTTTGGCCTGGCACATGGACCCCAGTGAGTTGGGCATTCACATTTCGCAGTAGTGGGTCAAGGCTGAAGTTGTATAAGAGTGGGCTCAGTGGGTCCCCTTGTCACAGGCCCCTTTGAGGATGGACTACATCCGTTAGGAAACCTGGGCCGCGCACAGCCATTGTTGCAGATTCCATGAGCAGCATCACCCAGTTAATGAAGCGGGGAGGTAGGCGGAATTGTTGGAGGCAGGCCCTAAGGTATTTCCAGTTTACTCTATCATAGGCCTTTTGTTGGTCCAAGAATACCAGTGCCCCAGAGGCTGTGGACTGACATGCATTATCCATGGAGTGCACATTATCCCAAATTGACCTTCTGGGGATGAAACCGAATTGTTCTGGAGAGATGGTGGCAGATGCTACAGTCCCTAAACGGTTAGCCATGATTTTTGTTAAAATTTTGGTGTCTGTGTTTGTTAGAGAAATGGGGCGCCAGTTGGCTAAGTCTAGCCTATCCCCTTTCTTGAAGAGTGTGACTGTAAAAGCCTCATGTCCTCCTGGTAGGAGGCGCGTTTCCAACAGTCTTTGGTTGAGTGAGGCTAGCAGCAATGGGGATATGTATTTAAAATATTTTTTGTAGAACTCATATGGAATGCCATCTGGGCCTGGGCATTTTCGGTTTGGCGCACCGCGAATGGTAGTCCATAATTTGTTTGGAGTAATTAAATTCATTATTTCTGGGTATCGGAAAATGGTGCGGATATGAGCTCTGTCGAGAAATTCCGCCATTTTGGCCGGCTGAATTGGTTCGGCTCAGTATAACTCGGAGTAATATTTTTGCATTTCAATTGCCACTTCGGCCAGTGTGTCCATGATAGAATTATCTGATCTTTGCACCTGTGTGCAGGCCATGCTCTGGCGTGGTGCAAAAAATTTTTTGAAGAAGTATGCGGTGCACTTGTCGTCTTTAGTGATGCGTGTGGCCCTGTATTGGACACAAACCTGATGCTTGTGTTGCCTTTCAAGTGCGTTGAGGTGTGCTGCTGCCTCCGCCCACTTCTGGCCCCATGCAGGGCTATATCCTGAGGCTGGAATGTTGGACTCCAAATGGGCCAATTCTGCCAGCGTGCGCGATATAACTGCTGATGTGGCTCGTGAGCATCTGGATGAGAGATGGCGATAGTGGCAGATGGTGTCTTTTTTGAAAGTTGCCCATGTGGAAATGGGGTCTGCGCAAAACAGTGCAACAAACGATTTTGCCAAAGTTGCCTCTTCCACCCACGTGGAAAATCCTGGCGACGCAAGCTCTGTGGGGCGGATTTTGCACCAATATGGGGCCTTTGCAACTGTGACGGGTAAGTGGTATGTTATCGAGACCAGTCGGTGGTCAGAGAATTCCATTTTCGTTGTTTTGAAGTGGGAGATGTGGGGTTGGAATTTCGCTGGCACTAGAATAAGGTCAATGCGGGTCATAACCTTAATTGGCCATTGTGGATGTGGGGACACATCATGTTTTCGAGCAGTGGGGCATGTCACGGCAGCGCATCCATTAACCCAAGGGTGGCTTTTAGAACACATAGTTCTACATGACCCTGTGGGGCGTGGGGTGAGGGCGGCCACCGGTCCATTGGTGAGGTTAGCCAACAGTTCATGTCGCCGATTAGGAAAGAATCGGGGGGTATCAGGAGGGATTTGACTGACAAGAAAAATTCCTGACATTCTTGTGCACCGTTTGGGGCATAAATGTTGACAATTGTGTGTGCAACATCAGCCCAAGAGAAGGTGACAATGAGCACTCAGTCATTTAGGAATGTTTCTGAAGATGTAAATTTAAAAAAATTGTTTTTCTGAATTAGCACCCCACAGTGCTTTGACCAAAAGGATAGGGATGGTAGGAGCATTATTTTCCAAGCATCCTCGGAACCTCATGGACAGTGGGTTTCCTGGATGGCCAGGATATCCACGGGTAAATTATTTTGTAAAAAACTCAGTTTCCTAGCCCGGGATGGGGAGGCCTTGAGTCCGGCGATATTCAACGTCCCTAGAGTGAAGGTTTCCCCATCGCACCTTAGGTGCGAGGGGTGGGCCCCTGGCCCACCAGCCTCTTCCAGGTCCCCACGGGCTTTCACAGCAGCGCGGGTATTAGCAGCAACGCTATTGGGGTTTTTGTTAATTTTTGCGGAAAGAGTCGCGTTGGCTTTGGCCTTCGCTTTTTGTTTTCCCAATGTCGGACGAATTTTTTGCGGTGTGGATAGGTTCGGTGCACCGTCGAGTGGGGCAAAAAAATTTTTTTCGGTTGGGATAGGTCCCAAGTCGGTTTCAACCGGGGCTTGGGTGCAGCGATTGGAGTGAGATCAAATCTCCCATCGGATCCTCGGATTGAGTGGCCCATTCAGCTTGGGCCTCCCCATCTGATTGGGTGATGGATTCCCGAGTTGCTTCCACCGTGAAGGTCTCCATGTCCTCCTGGCGTTGTGAGTGTGGGATGGTGGTGGGGACCTTGGCCGCTTCCTTGGCCGCAGTCCTATGGGCCTGCTTGGCCTTCTTCCGCTCCTGCGGGGAGATGGGCTTTACCAATAGGTAGCAGCCTTGTGCTCCCCACGGGAAGGCCTCTTTGGTGCTTACAGTTGGTTCGTAGTGCGCCTCTCCGCTGGCCATGGCCGTTGGGGGGTGTTCTTGGAATGTAATGCCCTCTTTAATGGGGCATGCATGTGCCTTATGGCCGAACGCATCACAGTGGGTGCAAATGGGGGGCGCGCTGTCCACGGTTACCCGGAATGGGTGGGTGGTGTGCCCTGCAATATCAATAAAGGTGGAGTGCGGGATCTGGGTTAGGTCCTTCGCAATCTCCTCAGATGGGGTCAGAACTGCAATGGCTTTGCCGGTGCACAGGTGTGGCATCAGCATGAAATGTTGCATTTTGAAAGATTGTATTTCGCCATATATGGCGAGACCATCTTTCAGGTGTTGCTCCAAAATGTCACGTTTTACCATAGTAGGCAAAAAGTCAAACATGAGGAAAATTTGGTTCAATTTTGTCCATCTGGTGCATTTAGTTTCGACGACCCATTGCCCTTCGGGGAGGTCTACCACTACGCTCACCGCTGCAGCCTCATCTGCTGCTATTTTGTTTTCGAAACCTAGGTCCAGCCAACCGCGCGACATGGAGTGAGGTGCAACGTACACCGCGGTCAGGAAAATTTTGTGTACATCATCACAAAATTTTTCCCATAGGGCCGTTTTTTGATGTCCAGATACACACAGACTCCAAATTCCACCGATGAAAGTGGCTGGGAATGTGGCGTATTGATGTACTGGTTGCATCGTGCTTGCCACACGAGTATCTCCAGGGAAATTGTGACCACCGGTTTTTTTAAATTTTTTTCTATTCTGCCGGATTCTCCGGGGCGTTTTCAAATGTTAGAGGCCGCGGGCCTTCCGCCTGCTCCTCTTGCTTTGCTTGCCCAACTGCTCCCAGACATGGGCGCAGACTAATCCCCTCTATGAGATTATCAAACTGGGTTAAGTCTTGAATTGAATGGGTTGCAAAAGTGTTTGCAACGAGAGAGAGAAGTAACCTTTCCAATATTCAACAACTAATTTTCAGTAATAATAATCAAGTTACAAAAGAAATAACTTATCCGCTTTTATAGACTGCAACAATACAAATAATTTTACATCTAGTCACGATGACTTTAACCAAGTATATTTTACAAACAGTGAATGATATAATTTTATATTTGTTGGCACCAACAATGATGGATTTTAAACCCCTTTCATAACTTTAAGGGAAAAATAATTTGAAATTAACCAATAATAAATGCATATAAATGATGCCGCTGATTATGGGAGAAAATCAATACCTGACTGATTTTAGTTTCTCCAGCCAAACAGTCAACAAAATATAACTAAATCAGGAATATGGCCAACTCCTAATGTCATTTAAAGCTCTGAATCTAGATTCATTGAAATGACACCACCAACTAAACTATAAAACATGAACTTAAAAAGGGTAAATTTTACAACAAGAAGCAACAATTCCATCCCTGACCAAAAAAGCGAGTTTCACACAAGGAAAAACTAAATCCTGGTCAATGAATGTCCCCCATGAGAAGGAGCTCTTAAGTCACAAAGCTCAAATAAATAGATTATGAAACTATTGTGGAGTTAAGAAGCGCCTAATTAGAAGTTCTTGATGAAACTACAATACTGACAATGCATAGTTTTCTTATTCAAAATTGATTATCTTGAATCTTGCTAGAGGTATAAAAAATAAATTAAGAAATTAGTCTTTATATTACAGTCTCTCATGTTTTATCCTTTTTAATTTTTTTTATTTGAAATTCAAAAAAAGAGAATACTAGTAACTATTATGAGATAAGAATTGAGCAATAAAAATTAGTAACTAGTCTAGTTTCTGCAAAAAGGGACACTTGCAAGAGCATACCTTGGTTGTAATACCTACAAGGGAGTAGTTGGTTGCAAATTTCGTTATGTCTTGTTAAGGAAACCAAATTACCAAGTTTATGCCAAGAAGGACAAAGAGAGTACAATAAGATATTTCTGATGTGGAAAAAAACTGCAACTGGCAACAGTTGCTAAATTTGGTATCATGATAAGAGTCACTGCATTAGGATTGCACTACACCCTCTATAACATTAATACCACTTTAAGTGTCTAATTTTTTGTACAACACAGCCCATACTTAGCAGATTGGTCATTTTAAATCAATACAGTTAAGCAAACAAAGGCCAAGTCAATGACTATAACCCAGCTTATAGAAAAAGCTGGGTCCCCACTAAAGATTGCATTAACTTTTAGGAGGTAGTTAAAAGGTTTCAAAATCTCACCTGAAAGCATAGAACCCCCCACACCCAAGTCAGCTGCTGATTCAGGAATCATTTCTCCAGTACCAAAAAATTACGCTTATGTATATGCTCCAGAAGGATAAGTGACCCCTGCTTTTAGTAAAGAGTAAAGTAAGGTTCCCAGATGTTAATTTTAAGCTATACAGAACCTTGCACCCCTTCAGGACTAATAAGGGCACTAACCCAGGTCCTTGCCTCCCACCAATATCATTGATCTTGGGCAAACTCTAAATGAGAGAAGGGTGGTAGTTTTTTCCCCTTTCTAACCCACTCAAACCCCATATAACCCTAATCTCAGAAGCATTACCATTAAAGAGATAGAAGAACATTATGTGCTAAAGACTAAGCATCTTTGTTCTAATTTTAACAATATATTTAAGGTATATGGAACAAAGTAAGTTAATCATATAAAACAACTGCAACAAGGTTCATCCTTAGTTAAAAATTTGATACCTGGGCAACCTCAGGTGATAACAATCTACATATAAAAGTTTCCATTAGTCAAAAGTCAGTAAAATGATTTACAGAAGGGTTTAAAAGTGTTCAAAAAACTTATGATTGTTAAGGTAGATCTAGAGGATCAAAAACCAGAATTGTATCAGACTCTGAAGCTCATCATATTCTAAAAAAATCAATTGAGAATAACGTTAATCATTTTAAAAACCAGATCTTTAGTAAGCCCTTAACCCCATTCCTTATATTTTATTCAACAGAGAGCACATAGTAGTTTTTGGGCTATTATTTTCCCTAGTTTTGTTTTATTATAATGAAGCCACAAAATCACTTTTATAGTGAAATTAAATCATTTTTATATTTCATTCCACCCCATATTACAGTAAATATGGCTTGTGTATGCCCACCTCCTTTAGTATTGGGGAAAGTGGTGGGTATGACGCTATTGGTTACTGCTTTGGCTGGACTAAAAAATTTAAAAGTTACTCACAGCCCAGTGGTTATGTACCAAGCGTACAATTCCTTTCCTCCTCATCCCCAAATGATTTTTGGTACTAGTGGTGCCCAACTAAAGAGGAGAATGGCAACACATTCTCACCTGCCCAACCTATCATTTTAATTCCACTATTACCCTCATCTAAAAAACGCGGTATCTTATGGACTGAGAATTTTGTCCTGAGTACTACAGAATGCATAGTGAATGACATGTTTTTTTCTTGGCACGCCAGTTCCCTGGAAAGCTAAATATTTAATAATGGAAGATAGACCCAAAGAGCACCAAAGCAAACCTGGACCTGTGGCTATAACAATTCTAAAATATCGCTTGTAACAAATATAGAAACCCCTCACAAAAATTTAATAAATTTAATTCAAACCATGAAAGTGGACATTATAATAACTTAAGCAGCAAATTGACAAAGTTTTGGTCAGTAAATGTAAGTTGGCTTCTGTAATATAAGTGTTACAGATAAGAGACAAGGAATGTGAGATCCTTAAATTTTAAGTGTTTAATAAAGACAATGTAATTAAGGATAAAATTAGATTGTTAATTGATATAAAGGAAAAAGTTTTTAAAACAGAAAAATTAAGATGGGATTATGAGGAAGTATAAACCAAGGAGATTCGATGAGAAGGAGCTAAGTAAATTGTGGTAGTAAGCAATATAAATTACTAATCTGACGATGAGACTTACCAAATATATACACGACCCTGTTTCTCAGGAAGATAGTAATTTAATCTCAAGGAAAATCATTTAACAAGTTTAAATGTGATTTCTTTGAGCAACTTAGCTTTAATAGACATAAATCAAGACAAGATAAAAAACAATATAAACTGGAGCGCTATTAACTTAACCTAATTTTTTTTGTGAATTGACTACTTAAGAAAGTTGTTAAGTGATATATTTTATAAATCCTCAAGATTTTCCTATTTATCTAATTTCACTTGGAGGTCTTTGACTACCGCCTTCAGTCTGATTGGCTTAACAAGTGATTCCAGACACCTATTTTAGTCATATGTTTACGTATTCCATTTTAAATTGATAAAGGAAAATTTTAAAGCTAAGTTACTTAATTTTGAGAAGCTTCTCATCTGACAACCAAGTATTTTGTAAACATGCTGAATCAAATTATTTCAAAATTAACTATTTCCCCACTTTTGCCTACTCAGATCTCTTCAACCCTTTTAAACTCAAAATTCTATAACAATTTATTCCCATATGAAATGAAGCCTTCCCTTGTTATGTAGACATAAACCCATTTCTGTTCCACAGTCTAATCTTTTCATGGACTTTTTGATAGCCTATCTACTTTTATTTAATCTATATCCACATGTAAAGGCAGTTGATGGCTAAATGTATGTTAGAAACCCACAAAACCTCAATAACTAGGTAACCTATTATATGTCAAAAAAGGGGAAGAACTCTAACAGTAAATTAACTAAGGTGTCAGTGGTAAAAAGCCAATCAAAAATTAAATAAAGATGATATATCTCCAAGGAATCTGCATAATAAGGAACAAAAAAGTAAAGCATAGTTCTTAAGCTGACTTAAGCAAGGGTGACCACATTATCAATTTGCTTTTAAAATCTAGAAAATTAATTTACTTTAAACCTTTTTCTGATAGGATGTATTAGTGTACTCAGTTATCACGTTATTTAACTAATAGCCTAAGCGTTTTCTGAATTGATTATAAGTAAAGGAATCTTAGCGCTAACTATGCTTTGATTTAAGTTATGTCTCATCTTTATACTGGGCTTACCATTATTTTATCATTTTGAAATTTTTCATAACCATAGTAATGTTTCCAGTTCCATAGATTTTATATAATAATACCCTTAATTCCAAGTAACCTTTAATCACATCATGGTGGTTGTTGTAGAGTCATTTAACGGATTTACAAAGTTCAACCCCATATGTCTACTATTTACTTATAGCGAAATTAGCGTCAATAAGCTTTTCCCTTAGACTTCATATCTTAAATTGGGTGGGCTATACTAGAGATAATTCAAGTAACCTGGAAAATTTTCTAGAAACAACAATGTTATGTGATAATGGTAAAGTATAATGATACAGTAAAATAAAGTTGTAGATATATTTTAAAGTACCTTAATATCATGTGTTGTATAATACATGACCACATTATCCAGCTTAGATTGAGCTTCAATTTATAATTTAATAAGTTGGTCATATATATTTAAGGATATTTTAATATTTTATGTAGATTGTTAATTAACATTATGGTGATAGATGATAGTTACCAAAAAAATGATAATAAAGTAATTACCAAGGTATGTGAATCCAATGTCAGAAAATATTATAATTATTCAGAACGTACATCAATGAAGTTGAGTTGAACAAAGGCAAACCTGAATCTCATCTTCCCAATGATGCTTTGATTTCTAACTCTACAATAACAAAGGCATTTGCCTGAATCATATATCTGAAAAATAAAGAGATCCAGACGCCATTAGAACCTAAACTACAAAGAAACCTCTCTATCAATTTCAAAGTATTACTGTGATATAAAGGAAGAGGTCTCATTACGCGTCTTTTCCTAAAGTCCAAAAAAGATCCTGATCATCAGTCAATATGAAATGTCCAGTGTGTGACAAACCCTATTGTCCTATAGTTATCCCAATTTTTAATTTTATTTGAGGTGGGCTGACCTGGGGACAATACCACACCAAATAATGGGAAATTGAATGAATGGGAAAGGAGGATAAAATCTGGAAAATCACCATGCGCGGCATATGATAGGCTAGGAACTCCATGGACCGCCTTTGCTATTTGCTATCTCAGTTCAGGGCATTGGTGCGCAATGCCAACAGAGCCATAATTGTCCCCTACCCAAAGTTCCTGTACCAGAATCGAACTTGGGGAGGAAGTGATATAGGTCTCTATTCTAGTTATCCCAATTTTTAATAAATAAGTTATTGCTTTTAACTTATATAATTTTATATAAGCTTCTTAGTTTAAGGATTTTATTGAGGTTATCTACCAATCCTTGGTCATCCTGGTGGTTCTGGACCCTTGCTATATTTTATTAAAAATACCCACGTCAAACTTTGAGCAGCTTTGAAGCCTGCTCCTTCAACTAGCTCTTCTATTTAAAGTGCCAACTGAAAACTGGTGCTCTCTGCCAGGTCTTCCAAGATGCCATCAAAGAGTGAGGATGTAAAAGAAAATAAAAAATCTAAACAAGAAACCTCCCAAGATAACAGACTTAGAAGCATTAACTTCTATTCACCAATACTTGTGTTGAGTAGCTGACTGGACCTAATTGTCAGGTGATTCAATTGGGACATAATAATATTAGCTTAAGCCTAATTTATTATGGATTGAATTTAAAGATATTAGTAATCTGATATCAAAATTATTTTTAGTATAAGCAAAGCTTGAATTACGTGGCCTAGTGATTCCACTAAACTATATTTGATTAGATAACACAAGCCCAGGGGCTTTGTTGGTTAAGTTGAACTTATAATAGTTGACTTTATGGCCTGGTCTCGTGAGCTTTGTTGTCTATGTCAAAATAAGTTTTTAATACTGATTGAGTTTTCAATTGAATCAATTACAAAGTAGTGGTAAAATTGCCTTGGTATGTGCTACCATTGCTCAAGAGGATCAATGGTTTAGCAAATTTCAAATGTATTAGAGGAAATGCTGTCTTGAAACAAAATTTCGGTTAGACAACAACCTCGAGGCCAAGCTGAGTTACCGCAGAGCCTCACAGTTCATAGACCCTTTGAAGTTTTCCTTAGGTGCACTGTCTAAGTGTTAATGAGGAGTGAGATGTCATGGGTGAGGTGTGGTTAACATTAACCAAGTAAATTATACCTAATTTCATACAAATAAAAAACAGTCTTTTAGCAAAACAAGTTGATAGTTTAATATACAAGCCTTTTATATAATACTTTTCCGTTGTATTAAATTGAGAAATTTCTTAGATCAGGAATATCAGAGCACTGAGCCATTGTACAAGTAGATAACAGAAGAATATAGCCTCAGAGTATCATATCTAAGGAGTTTATATTTTACGACTGTCACCGTCTGGTCTATTGTCTTCATACTTTAGGCGCTCAAAACTCCAACTTATCTCCATAGAAGAACCAGCCCATCTGAAGTAGGCCAAACTTCAACAAGTGGTGCTTATGGCTGGGAATGCAGATGGTGACCATGCCAAACAGGGGAGCATCCCCATTCAATTATTCAGAACCATTACTTGGCTTAATGGGAATACTAAAATAACTTTGTCCCAGATTAACTGGAACGATGTACCCATCATTACCTACCCCAACGAGCCTATTTCACACAAAGAGCTGTAACGTCTTGAACATCAGTTGTTAAGAGGGTATCAAATGGAACAAGGGCCTTCAGAAACACAAGAAATTATTTTTAGCACCAACGACACAAGATGTGTTGTGGATGAGATATCTAGCTCATCACCAATTGAGTGTATCTCAAATCCAAAAATTTAATTGTGATAAAGACCATCGCACAATACTTAACAGAATAGTACACCCTACCTCCAGAAAATCTCAGATGACAATTGCCCACCATTACGCGGCCATCACTGAGTTGGTAAATATTTAAAGCAACTCCAGTCAAGCGGGCCAAAAATTTTATATGTGTGATTGGAAGCTAACTTTGCTGAGGTCCATTCCAGTCTGGAGGCAAATTATAATCTAGCCACTAGGGCTAATGATTGGGTAGCAGAATTAGCGAAAGAGATAAATGATAGATTGCATCTCATCTTTAACAACTTCTTGGAAGAAAGCGGATGTTTCCTCAATTAATGAATTGAAAAATATTCTCCATGGAGAAGTAAACTATTGCAAGAAGTCAATAAAGAAAAAGGATCAAGTGATTTCTGTCCTGAAACTACAAACTGCTAATCTGAGTAAGGAAATTGCGAAACTAAAGTTAAAGAATCAAAACTGTATTAATCAGGAAAATGAAATCAACAATCAAACCCTAGCATTGGATGATAGCGTTGTCAGTGTGCCATGAACCATTTACTGAAAATACTTATAAATTTTATGAGGACGAAGCTTTGGAAGTAGCTACTAAAATGGACGCTGGGCCACGTCAACAAATGCCTAGCAATATGGTCACTTTGGCCAACCCAAATTACTTAAACCGTGGTGCAGTGCCTCAGCGCCCTGAGACACCTGATTCAAGCCAGCAAAGAGGTAATCGTGATAACCATGATCAGGAGAAAAATAATCACAAATTATCTAACCTGCCTGCTTTTGACAAGAATGAAAGTATAACCACATTTGAAAAATGTTTTGAAATGGCCATGTATGGGGCCAATGACCCATCAAAGCGATCAATATGATCAACTTCTTATATGAGTGAGTGTTGAGCTAATTATGCCTCATATGGATGAAGCCACAACCTATGCCAAAGTCAATGAGGCCGTACTTCAAGAATTTGGAGGTCCAGAAAAAGTGTCAACTAGAAATTTAAGTTCTTGAACATTTTCTTTAAGAAAGATAAAGCGTTTGACAACTTTGTGGGTCAATTCTATTGAAAGGCTCAAGTTCTCTTAGGCGCAAAAGCTATGGTCAATTTTGATGCTAATATTGCATTACAACTTGCAGTACAACCTTGAAAAAATTTGTCAAACATTTTATTGCCTGATTTATTGCAAAACCTTGTGACGTCCAAATTGGTTGATTATCTGAGCAGATGTTTACAAAATTATGGCCCTCTCAATAGTGGGTACTGATCAAGACCTGCTGCCTCTGCAGGAAAAACCTTTAAAGCTAATAAAGAAGACTGACAGTTATCCACTTGTGAAAGCTTAGCAAATAAAAACTACAAGGGCCCTACGACCATTGAATGAGCTTACTTGCTACAACCGCCTTTGTAAAGGGCACTTTGCTTCCCTTAGCTGTCAGCATAATTTCAATGTAGTCCTTCCAGATTATGCGCAGGAGGAGGGAAAAGAACAAGCACAATTGATGAGGGACGCTCTATTGTGCTGGTACCACCAGACCCACCTGACCAGTAAGAGCATGCAGGCCATGGGGCCTTGATTACCATTAAAACAAATTCTATTTTAATACAAACTAAAAATTCTACAAATTTACTTGCATTAATTCGCTCTCAGAGTAAAGTTGTCATGCCTGAAGCCTCTGAAGTAGTTTCTAAACCGTATGTGGAATATTTACTATAGAATATCCGGCCAAGGGGCTGAGAAATGCAGCAGATACCACAAGCTTGAAGGGTGTGAATATAGCTATGCCAATCGACGCATTTATAAATGCATGTCCTAATACTAGAAATACTCTGAATCACACTCTTAACTTTCTTATGTGCTTCCATATCCACTTAGTAAACTCTATTGATCCTTATTACTCTGAGTGCACTTACGTGGATATTCTGGTCAACAAGATCAAAGTTGTAGCTATTGTTGATAGTGGTGCACCTGTAAAAATTGTCTCCATGAAGATGGTCAAGAAGTTGAAAATTGCTCCAGACATTGACCACAATTAGGAATATGGGGCTTCATGCTCTAACTGCACTAAGAGTGAAGGAACTTACAGCGCCTGATGCTGCAATTTTGAGCTTTGTTAGTAGATGCACCCACAAAAGTGCTTCCCAAACGCTAATAATGACTTACTAATCAAAACTAGTTTTCTAAGGACCTATGGGATCTCATACAATTTTAAGAAAAACATCTTGACGATATCGGGACAATCACTCTTAATTTACTATAGTTGTCCAATATGAAGCACACTAGGCGTCACAAAAACATATTATTATAGCTTATGTTGAAGGATAATAACAATGAGATATATTCAGCTGGGAAATCTAAGTCACCCTATATCAACTGTTTTAAACAAAAACAAGGAATAACTCTACGAGTGATAGAGGATGTTGCAATAGCTCCAGGCCATCTACTGGTATGAGGACTGGGAATACGCTGAATAATCCAGAAGGACTATACAGGGAGGTCATACCCCCTTGGAACTACTCTCTGGTGGAACATAGTGTAGCGCCTGGAATACTTATACTAGGGCACAGCAAAATTGATGTCCTATTAGAAAATTTGACCAGCTGAATTATTAAGGTCTATAAATATCAAGTAGTCACATTGTGCATATGATTCCAAGGGACAAGTTAAAACCAGATGTCAAATTTGGCAATCTATCCGAGTTCAGTTTAAAACCAAGGCCTTGAGGCACATGCGCTCTCAAGAGTCATTTACTGGTTTATAAGAACAACAGAAGGATGAAGCACTGGAGTTTTTTGAACGATACTCCAAAATTTTTGCTAAAGATGACCAATATTTAGTTTGAGTGAAAGGAGTACAGCATTTCGTTGACACCAGAGACCATGTTCTGATTAGAATGAGTCCAATCTGGCGCTCCAGGGCTAGCGACGAGGTAATCAGAGAAAAGTTAGACAAATTGTTGAAAAGTGGAATGATCATGCCCTTAAAAAGCCTGTGGGCCAGCCCAGTTTTGATTTTGAAGAAAAAGATGGCAGCATTTGAGTTGTAATAAATTATCGTCGCCTCAATGCCATTATGAAAAGAACTTATATCTATTGCCCAGAATTGACAATGCCCTAGACTATCTGGGAGGGTGAAGTACTTTACCACAATGTTTCTTAACTTCAGATAATGGTAAATTAATCTGCCTCAAGAGGAGCAGGAGAAGTGTGCAATGATTGCTGTGCAAGGGCTTGTTTAGCCAACGCGCATGCCACAGGGGCTGTGCAATGCACCGGTGACCTTTCAGCGTGTAATGGACACAATTTTGGGTGACCTTAAATTATCCTGCATACTGGTGTACCTGGATGATATCGATATTTTTTCACAGACGTTTATTGAACATCTGGAGCACCATGAACAAGTGTTCAAACGGCAGTTGAAAGCCAATCTAAAAATAGAACCTAGAAAATGTCAATTCCTTATATCAATTGGAATACCTAAGGCTCGTTATTGATTCCAAGGTCTTGTAGCCTCAACCTCAAAAGGTGGATTTGACAAAAAATATGCAAGCTCCAATAGGTATGAGGGATGTTCAAGTATTTTTAGGCATGGTAGGATACTATTGAAGATCTGTAGAAGGGTTTGCGAGGATTTCTGGGCCCCTATTCCATTTACTACAAGGAGTAGTTCGTTTTTTCTGGGCAGATGAGTGTCAGCAAGCCTTTGAGGCTTTGAAAACCACAATGAGTGTGGCGCCTGTCCTCTGATATCCATATTTCAGCAGGCCTTTTATCATACAAACTAAGCTTTGTTGACCACAATTGGGGGTGTGCTATCCCAGTTTGGGGATGACGGTGAGGAGCATCCAGTCACTTATTGCAGCAGGACGCTGAATAAGCTTGAGAGTAATTATATGGTGATTGAGCAAGAGTGTTTAGCTTTAATCTACGCAAGTAAACAATTTTGGGTGTACATTTATGGCATCAAGTTTTAAGTAGTAACAGATCACAGCTCATTACGATGGCTTCACAATTTAAAGGAGCCTGAGGGACGTTTTACCGCTGGGCTCTAAAAATACAGGCGCACAAATATAAATTATTCATAGAGCTGGAGCAGCCCATCAAAATGCATATGGACTATCGTGACTTCCTATTGTAGCTGTCCTTAGCAGTTTGGCTGATGAGCTTCATGAAAAGATATGATTACTCAAAAGTATGGGGATGAGCTGCCTGGAGTGCAACTGGCGATTGAAAAAGCACTAACTGACACCAAATATTAAATTGGATTTTTTATACAAGCTTAAGCCCGAGGGCAATGAAGAATTTTCCCAAAACCTTCAGAACAAATGGAGATTATTACATAAGCCAATAAGGCCATTGGGCACAGAGGACTGACCAAATTGTTAGAATTAATATAATCTAGTTACTATTGTGATTCCATATGATTCAATTTTAAGATGTACTTAATAGATGCTATTCATTTCAAATTGCAAAGCCTATGAAGTCAGATGTGAAATAATGATTAATCAAACCTGACTAGTCCACGCATACCATATCAATTGATGTAGTTGGGCCTTTGCTTTTGAGTAGCCTAGGCAACAAATACATAATTGTTGCTATCAACCATCTGATGAAATGGGTGGAAGAAAAAGCAATTTGAGATGTCAAGGCCTTATCTACTGTCAAGGGTATTATGGCCTGTAACATCTATAAGCATGGATGCCCCCAGAAGGTCTTGATGGATAACGGCACAAAATTTACTGCATAGATGGTGCAACGGTTAATTGAGTTGATGTCCAACGAGGGAGTGTTGTCAACACCATAACATCCTGAAACCATTGGTATGGTAGAACGAGTGAATGGTACTCCAGTTGGCTTATTGCATAAAAATGCAGCTGCGGCGCCTTTGCAATGGGCTACTTTCATTAGTGCTACTGTAATTGTGTACAGTGTTGGACACCACAGCAGCACAGGCCACTCACCGTTTTGACTTCTATATGGTAGTCAGCCCGCTCTACCTCCATTAATATACTCAGTACTCAAATCAACTGAGGAAATTAGCTCAAAGAGTTATGTTGAGCAACTGGCGAAGACCTTAATCAAGCTACAATCTGAAGTCTATCAGAACGTGATTAATCAAAAAACTAGTCAGAAGAACCATGACAATTCTAAACGAGCTACTATGTCTAAGTTCCAGGAAGGAGACAATAGTATATTGCGACACTCATAGCGCAGGCTGCGCGCACATGCTGGCCTCACTTTAGAAAGGATCATTTATTATATTGGATAAATTGTCTAAAGATGTATATACCACTAAGGATCAAGGCGACTGGGTTGTGAATTAAGTACATGCTATGTTCCTTCATTCATATCATAAAGAATAATCCAAAAAAAGAGAAGAAAAAAACACAATAAATTATAATAAAATAAGAATATGAAAAACAGATTGTATACATGGGAAAAAGAAAAAATACTCTAACAATTAAGAACATAAGAATAAAATTTATAAATCTCAAGGCCTTGTTGCCACTGGGGCTAAACGATCTTTTCTTGGGAGGGGGAGGAGAGCGAGATCAAACTGGGGATGCCTGTAGCAGTGTAGGAGATATGAGAATCTCAAACAAGTCTTGACTGTCAAGACCCTGTCAGAGATGCAACAAACCCAAAAAGGCTTGGCACCAGGCACGCCGACCTGATCAGTTTAGGAAAGGCCATCAAATTAAAGGAAATGACCATTGAAAGGGACTTTAGAATAAGTGAGGTTCACTATGGAAATAATGTCAAATAAAGGAAGATACAGTTGGCGAGAAGGCTTTCAAGACAAGGGTAAATCAGGGAGAGAAATTTTCATATGAAACATCTGCAAATGGTCCGCGTCTAAAACTGCACATGTCAGGTATGGGCTCAGTGGAAAGAGAAGAAGGAGGGAAGTGAATACACGCGCCCAGTAGAGCCATCTGAGGGATGTATTTTCAGGAAGCCCTTTAACCAGGATTTTACAAAAGGCTTGGTGTTGCGATTCTGATATGACTGGATGATAAGCCCTAGGTTGTGATGGCGGAATGGATAGGATCTGACGAGTTTGATATGAGTAATGTTTATTAGAGCACCTCAAAGTGAGCAATATTGGGTTAAGAATCGCCTCAAATTAAGTGATTGTAAAAATTAATGAATGAAGGAATAATGGAACCAATGAGATATGGCAAAACCAAATAACTAACCCATGAAAGCGGTAGTAACTGAATTTGCTACAATTTAGATGAGATGAGATGATCAAGAGGGGGTTGGTTGTTACTAGTCTAGAGAAAGCGGAACAGCGAGGATCTGCTATATTATTAAATTAAATAAAAAGAGTGTGGTCGAAGCAAGTGCTATATATTTATTAAATAGTTTATTTGGGTGCCTAAGGACAACGACCATCATAATGTTGGTCCTGTTGCTCAGTAGGCTGAACCCTGTGCAAAAACCCTTATAGCGTATCTTAATGATTCCGCCAATTTTATAACAGTGGTGCTAACTACTGGGGGCCCATTGATCAATCACAATACCAATAACATTCCTCAGTCGCTGGCCATGTCATATCAGGCTTGCTCTGGCAAGGAGTCTTTCTGAGATGCTGCAACCATCAAATATGCAAGACTCAAGTTATCCTTGGACGCTGTGCTCCAGTGGAAAAAGGAGTTTATGAAGGAGGTTTGTATTGATAAGCTGCCTCTGTTTGATTGCAATGGGAACATTCATGGATTTTTAAAGCAATTTGAGTTTGCAGTAGAAGGAGCTTCAGATCAGTGTAAAGCCAAATTATTAATATCCAATTTGGATGTCAAAAGTGCTGACCAAGTTACTTGCTATCTTCCACCCAGTTCTACTACCTATCAGAAATTGAAAGATACTGTGTTGTGGTTATTTGGAGGAACTATGAAAATGGCATAGCGGAAGGGTGAGTTCTTAGCCATTGTGTTTCACCATAATGAAGACCTCACCTCATTTGCTGATCACTTTATATGGGAAGCCCATGTGTTAATTGGGGCAGGAACTTTAACTGAATCAGATGTATGCATAGCGTTGACCTCCGCTGTGAAACCATACCGTGAGCTTTTCAATACCATGGCTCCAAATTTAAAAGTTGGTATACCTTTGCTTAAACTTATTCAAAGATTGAGCCAGTTATCCTCTACCTACCCTCCACTCAAAATAGAGCAGAACTATACCTTTCCGGTGCTGGACTTTATTATTTGGGGAAGTTATCTTTTCCAGTTCAGCGTCTGTTTAGTAACCCCCAGCCTTATTATCAATACACGCCTCATCTCGAGTCAGTTTGCCACCAGCAGTACAACTATTGGGAAGGGTCTTCTTACACCGCTCAACCCCAGCTAACTTTTGGGGTGGCCCATTTCACAACAATCATGGACGCAGATCTTACAGGTTCAATTGTTTCTCATGCGGTCACTCTGGGCACTTGGCCAGAAATTGTCTTCATAGTCAGGTTCATCCCCTACCTCAGGAACCTTACAATCAGGGAAAAGTAAGAGCGGAGTAGAGATGTGACTCTCTATTTCTGCTATTCTAACTCAAAACGTCCCACCTGAACCTATCCTAGTACATCCAGTGGAAGTTCCCCAGTATGATGCCTTTATATATCATCAGCCAGCGGGGGGTGAATGTGCTGACATGAGCGCAATTTATGGACACGGTGGAAGCAGGCCCAAGGAGCAACCAAAGCCTTATGCCTGTCAAATGTATAATCACCTTTCTACTGACGAGCCAGATCCATATGCTGATGCGCTTCTCTTAAAAGGGGTGAATGTGGACATCCCTGTGAAAGCTATTGTTAAAGAATACCCTAAAGTTGGGGAGGGTATTTATGGGCTTCATTGGAAAAAGATATGTGTTAAATGTCCATGTTTTAGGTAATCAGAATGCATCTTATTCTGAGTGTACGTACTGTGATATTTTTGTAGCAAAAAATGGATTTCGCGCTATAATAGATACTGGTGCTCCAGTCAACATAGTTTCCACTAAGTTGATGGAGAAGTTGACGTTAAAACCTGATGTGGACCATCAAATGGTGTATGGAACTGCTGGATCAGTAAGCACCATCTCTGAGGGGGCTTACAGCGCGCCACCTCTGCGCTTTGGGTCCATTGTCATTGTAGCTCCAGCGATTGTGCTGCCAAACAAAAAGTATGACCTGTTAATTGGAACCACTTTCCTGCTCCATTTTGGGGCTGTCATTAATATAACAGAGGAGACTCTCGCCATTCTGGGTCAGAAGATCCCAAACTACATCACCACTAGCGGAGTACCGAAATATCTGGTGCATATGAGCCATATAAACCTTAACTATAGTGATGGGGTGATGCTAGTTCACTATCACTGACTAAAGAGCAAGGCTCGGCCCCTTCCCCAGCAGATATATGAATATCAAGGGATACCACTTCGCGCTGTAGGGCCCATATCTATTCCTTCTGGATATCAAGTCTTAGTGAACACCAAGTTCAAAGTGGAAGTGCCTATTGGTATATATGGGGAAGTCATTGGGCTCTATCATCAAATGCGGTTTGAGCCGCATGTGGCTCCAGGGATTATACTTCTGGGACATGGAGAGATTAAGGTTTTGTTAGCAAACTCCAGAGTGAACCAATGAAAATTTGCCAACACCAAATTGTAGCATACTTACATTTGATTCCAATAGATGAGGTCCTTCAGGTTCATGATTTCAGGTCGTTGGACAAATTTGGTCTACCAGTTGAGGCATTGACCAGCATACTAATGGTGGTACCATGGAGTAATTTAATAGGACTGTCAAAAGAGAAAAAAAACCAAGCAATAGCTTTATTTCAGAAGTACAAGGGGATTTTCACTGTCAACAATCATGACTCAGGGTGTGCTTGGGGGGTGGTCCATCGAGTAGACACAGGAGATTATCCTCATATAAGGTCTCAGAGGATTGGCTGATCAAGGGATTTGGAAGATGTTGTCACTAACAAAATTGACAAGTTGTTAGAGCAAGGGATGCTCAAACCATCCAAAAGCCTGTGGGCTTCGCCCATTCTGATTGTAAAAAAGAAGGACAGCACCAACAGCATAGTAATAGACTACCAAAAGCTCAACAGTATTACAAAAAAGGACTCATACCCTTTGCCAAGGATTGATGATGCTTTGTATGTTAGGGGGAGCCCGTTATTTCTCAGCGATGGACTTGATATCAGGTTACTGGCAAATTGAGTTACCCAAGGTGGAGCAGCTGCAGCTGCCCTGGCCAACACCCTCCTCGCCAGAAACTCCATGGGGCAATGGAGCCCCTTGTTGAGTTTATTCCTATCCCCAATTTTCCTCATGATTTTAAGGAAGATGCGAAGTACAAAATTGAGGAGCTTGCTTTCAGTGTGAGCTGCGCTTGCATTGATGCAGCAAAAACTTATTTTTCAACTCCAATTATACCAAAACCCGCCAGCGCATTAAGTCATTTACTTGTTTGCTGGCTAACATCATTTTTGCTGAACATCAACTTTCTTAATACGTTGAGGCGATGGACACTGCCAGCCTCATTAACAAAGAAAACCCGCAACTATACCTCCTTATGCCATGTCACTGATTCTCCCACTTAATGCTGTCCGCCATGGTCTTCCAGCTAAAGCAGGCTCCGGACAAAGTTTTTCCCATAGCCTCCTCGCCATCTGATATGGCTTCCTAGGCTGATAACCTAGGGGCTATATTAGGAATTTTTTAATTTATATTAATCCCTTTGTTTGGCCCATTTTGCGAATAAAGATGCGTGGCGGTTCCCCCTTTTGGGTTGGGCACCACTAATACAAAAAAAGAGTTACCCGAGGTGTAACATGAAAAATGCGCTGCAATCACCTCCAAAGGCCTTTTTCAACCCAATGCGGATGCCTCAAGGGTTGTGCAACGCCACGACTACGTTTTAGAAAACCATGGGCACTATTCTTAGTACTTGAAACTGTCATGCATCCTTGTATACCTCAATGATATCAATGTTTTCTCTCAAACCTTTTTGGAGCATCTTGATCATTTAGAAGCAGTATTCCATTGGCTGGCTGAGGTGAACATTAAAATTAAGCCTCAAAGGTGTAACTTCTTCAAAGATCAGCTGGAATACCTGTGGTTCGTGGTAGACTCTAAAAGGTCTGAAACCACAGCTGACTAAGGTGGAGGCCATCAGCAAAATGACTACACCTAATAGTAGAAGTAACATTTAGGTTACTTCTTGGGAATGGTCAGTCACTACTGGCGCTTTATCCCTAATTTTAGCTGTATTGGGGGGCCACTATTCAAGTTGTTAAAAAAGGACTCTGTGTTTGAATGGACAGAACGTCATCAATACACTTTCAATACACTTTGTACGGCATTGACCAGCGCACAGTGTTACACTATCCAAATTTTGATTGGAATTTATCATTCAGACGGATGCATCCCTATCCGCTGTTGGTGCAGTACTTTCTGAGAAAGATGATGAGGGAGAGGAACGTCCTTAGCGGACTTTAGTCAAAGTCTGAACTGCCATGAGCGTAATTATACTGTGACTAAGTGGGAGTTTTTAGCAGTGATCTACACGTATAAGCAATTCAGAGTCTATCTACATGGGGTAAAGTTTAAGGTCATAACAGATCATGCGTCCTTACACTGGTTGTAGAACCTCAAAGAACCTGAAGGCCAATTGGCTCGATGGGATCTTAATCTGAAGGCTTATGACTTTGAGATCCTTCATCAGCCAGGAGTAAAGCATCAGAACGCTGACTGTTTATCTCAATTGCTGAACGTTGCTGTGATGGCAGACTTCAGCGACATGATGTAAAATAAGATGCTCAGTGGAAAATATGATGACAAATTGCCCCCAAGTGAATAAAGTGTTAAACAAGATGCGAAAAAATACCTTCTAATGGAATGGGGAACTGTACAAGTGGATCAGCAATTCTTTAGTGAATTTTCCATGACCCTCAGCATGACCGAGAATCATTATGAGCGCCCACAAGGCAGTCAGACATGGTGGAGTGCATAAGACAATGGAGTTGATGCTCCCCCAGTACTATTGGGAACGCATGAGCTTCGATGTACTTGAAACTATTTCCTGTTGCCATCAGTGCCAAGTGGAAAAGCTATTCTGCCATAAGACTTCATACTGGGTAGTGAAACCACATTTCGCTTGGCACACGGTTTCCCTTGAGGTCATTGGTACCTTGCCAACAGGAGCCAACTGGTTTAAGTACATTCTTATGGCTATAGACCACTTGACCTGGTGGGGTCAAAATGAGGGTGATACAAGATTTGGGGGTGGTTACAGTGGCCAAGTTCTTGATGGAGTGAATTATTCAGCGACACAGATGCCCTCAGTTTATCCTCACTGATAACAGAACCAACTTCACCTCACACATCCTCCCCAAACTAAATGAGCTTATGGGTATCCATGGGGTTCTAATGACCCCATACCACCCTGAATCTAATGGAATGGTCAAACGGGTGAATGGGACTCTGGTGAACATCCTACGATAATTAGTAATGGATCGACCTTCTGATTGGACCTCCCTCCTTTCCACTACCATGTTCACCTATAACATCAGTTACAATTCTGCCACGGGGAAGAGTCTCTTCCGACTACTATATGACTGACACCCAGCTCTTCCAGTGTTACCTTATTTGTGTGTGAAAGACACCAGTGGAGTGGAACCCCACCACTATTTGACTAACCTTGCTAAAACCTCTGATCAAATTGCAAACCAAAGCTTACTCCTTAAGCTTAGCCAAAAAGATCAGGAATCAGGCCACCAAGCAGGTACGTCATAGCGGGTTGGTGCAGTTCAAGGAAGGCAATATGGTTCTCTTCTCATGACTAACTGGGTTCAGCTGGAAACATAAGTTGGCCAGTATCTGTATTGGGCCATTCAAAGATATTGAAAAGACAGGTGTGGATGCATTTGCTATCAAGGACCCCGCTAATGGTCAGATCATCAACTGAGTGCATGCAAAGTTCATCCATGTATATAGGCAATAGGAGCCTTATCATCCAGTCAAAGGGGGTAATGTCATGATCCTGATATGACTGGACGATAAGCCCTAGGTTGTGATGGCAGAATGGATAGGATCTGCCAAGTTTAAAATGAGTAATGATTATTTGAGTGCCTCAAAGTGAGGCTATATTGGGTTGTTGGGGAATCGCCTCAAATTAGGCAATTGTGAAATTAATGAATGAAGAAATAATGGAACCAATGAGATATGACAAATCAAATTAATAAGTTATGAAAGTGGTAGCAACCAAAGTCACTACAATTTAGACAAGATGAGATGATCAAGAGGGGGTTGTTTGTTGAAAGTTTAGAGAAGGTGGAACAGCGAGGATAAGCTATATTATTACATTAAATAAAAGAATGTGGTGGAAGCAAGTGCACCGTATTTAATAAATAGTTTATTTTGTTGTTTTAAGGATAAAGATCATCATATCGTTGGTCCTGTTGCTCAGTGGGCTGAACCCTGTGCAAAAACCCTTATGGCGTATCTTAATGATTCCGCTGATTTTATAGCACTTGGTATATTATAAGGATGCGCTAATCTTTTAAAATTCTAACTTGAGAGGCAAAATGGGACTTGTATATCGGTATGGACCACTGTAGGAGCAACCCAAAGCCTAGCTATTAACTTAGCGAAAAGAAGAGTCTGATTAGCCTCATAAATATTAAATGGACAATATCAGGCTCAAAGACAAGCGTGGACAACAAGTAGGCTTCTACAAGTTCCATCATCAAATAGAGTTTTAAATCCTGATGAAGCCACACTGCCTACGCAAAAGGGAAGAAATAAGGCTGGAAGAAGGAAAGACTTCAAAAAGCAAGAATAGGAATGTTTGCGTTACAGTCCTTTAGACTGTTACCAAGATCTAAAGGTGGCTCAAAGCTAGAATTCATATAAATGGGTCAAAAAGTAAACGGAAAATGGAGATAGTACCGAATATTTTATTAGGTTAAAAGGTGTTAAATGTATAGGGTGCGTGGGTACATGGTGCCTCAAGGATCTTTGCATCCCATCCAATCAGGATCTTTCATGGCCTTCTGGATTGACCACCTGTTGAGCATCCTCAATGTATTTCGCTGCCCACATGACCAGATCAGTTTAAATCTGCCCCAAGTGACTCAGGAAAAGGGGATGTGATTCCTGAAGGCATCTATGTTTGAATAGACCTTGAGAGTCAATTTGTTATGGCTCAATTCAGAAGTGGGGATTTCAATTTGTTCTTTAACTCGAATCCTGACAACTCCCCCCTCAAGATCCTGTCAGAGGGGGGCATAAGGCTGAAGGAAACGGCCATGCACCCAATTGACCATGGTCCCCTGGTTGACATCAGCAATGGAGTACTATGACTTTACCCTATGAAAGACTTTTTATCGTCCAGACTAAAGGAAGTCCAGCTTATTCTGTTGGCCTCCAGGTTGTTGGTGATAGAAGAGAACAAGGTTACTTAATCGGAAAGTTGGTGAGGAGGGTCAGCTGAGATTAAATTTGGAGTGCCTCTCTTCCTGTAGTAACGAAAATGCCTTGTGTGGCTAGGGCTAGAAGCTGGACAATTTCTTTAGCTAAAGCTCTCAAAATTAATTTAGAGTTCTCAGATGTGGAGGTCTCAATCAATGGCTGGATGCTCTCTGGCAGCTGAGGTGCACGCCCATATAGAGATTCAAATGGGGACATCTTGATGTCTCGGTAGTAACAAACCTTGTAGGCAAGCAAAGCGAAGAATATGTATTAATTTCTACAGGCAGGATCTAAGGCAGCCAACTTTTGTAAAATTAAACTAAGAGTTCCATTAGCGCGTTCTACCACTCCATATGTTAATGGGTGGTAAGGGGCAGCGAAACTCTGGGCAGTGCCAGATAGCGAGGTAAGTTCTTGTACTACCTATGAAGTGAAATTTTACCCGTTATCCAAAATTAAGGTTTGGGGCACCCATTCTGAGTGAAAATGGATCAAACAAGGAAGAGAGCTGTGGCTTTGGCAATGGCAGCAAGGAACCTCAATTGCTTCAACCCACTATGGTTAAGTGGTCCACAGCTAGAATAATATACTTTATAACCATGCAACTCAGTGAGAAGAGAGCCCACTACATCAATGCTAATGACATTGAAAGGCCCAGTTGGGAAAACTGATTGTTGTAATCAAGGATTGGCTCAGTCTTAAGATTGGCAAGTCATTTATGCCTCCAAGACCTCTTGGATTGTTTCCATCATTTGGTCCTTGTAACATCATGACTTCAGTCATTTGTGAGTCTTCTTAACTGCCCCATGTCCCACAGTAGAATGGCCCTCTAGAATAACATCAGTTCAGGAAGTGGGGCGGACATAGGAGAGCCAATTCTTATTGACCTTCTTATAGAGCAGCCCATCCTTAATTTGAGTGTCTCAAGTCATCCTTCGAAGTTCATCTTGGACCTCAGGAGTTTCCAATTCCAATTGCTCAGGTCAACCTATTAGATCATACAGCTGGTCTCCTCAGGGGTCAAAGCTGCTAGCACCGGCATCCTGGAGAGGCCATCAGCATTTTGGTGAATTGCGCCTGAATGATGGACAATGGTGAAATTATAGCTCTATAGTTATAACGCTCACCTGCTAATCGGCCATCTGGGTCCTTCATTTACTGGAGCCACCAGAGTGAGGAGTGGTCTGTAACAATGATAAAGTGAGTACCATAGAGATAAGGCCGGAAATTTTTGATGGCTAGCAAGACAGCCAGGCACTCCTTTTCATTAATGCTTTAGTTCCATTCAGCTTTACTCAGTGTCTTGCTAAAGTAGGCCACAGGATGGTTGACATGGTTTTCATCATGTTGGGCTAGAATAGATCCAACGGCAACATCACTTGCATCCATAAACAAAAAAGGGTTGGTTGAAGAGTTAG
>JAKSZP010005823.1:0-57455 GCA_022478985.1 Massospora cicadina | reverse complement strand
TAATACAATATGGAAAAAATGACTCAAGCAAAAAACTTGATGTACAAGATTGACCAGCTCTAATGAATACAGCGTTAACAACAGATTAGATTATTGTGATACACTTGGATTAGTGTCAGATTCTGGTGGTTGACTCAAAAATAAACCTTTTGACAACCATCAGATCGGGCCAATTACCATTTCAACTCTTGAGCTAACACCTATATTCTCACCTCAAAGCATATTGCATTCATACAATATGGGATAAACATCTCAATGTCAATTCAATCAAGTATTTTAGAAAAGCAATCAGCCCAAGTATGCTCACATATTATGGCCAATTTCCTATGCTTAAAATATCAGAAATTGGTCCCCATTATTGGAAACACAACCAAATTTACTTGTTGTTGGGATTCTCTTTGGATTAGGCGAAATCCTTATCCAGGGGAAGATAAATATATTCATATGAAGGGCACAATTTATAAATGGCCAAATAATTTTGAGAATGGAGTTAGATTTTATGTTCTCAACTGGAATACTGAATTTGGGGCTTTGCCTGAATTATGCTGAATTTAGGGAATATTTTAATCTCCAATTTCTTATCTAATCCTTATCCACACTTTTATCTATTCCCACCTATCCCAGAATTAAGACTTTCCTACAGGTCCCATGACACTACCCTTAAAATCCCTCTTCATATCCTTACATTTTGAAGCACTATAAATAGTGCTTGATTATTCTAAATAAAGTACTTCTCAAAATAATATACTATTTACTTTATCTTACTTTATTCTAACAAAGAAAGTCTCATCCAAGGCTTCAAGCTTTGAAGCCCTGCCTTCAGATAAACGTGCCGCTAATGATTCCACCCTGGTGGCTCAACACTTTTATATAAAATCATTCAGGACTGGCCCAAAGTTAACATCTGAAAATTACATGGACCATCAGATGAACAAAAAATGTAATCAATTTTCCACCCTAGGGCGAAATTCATATGTTGTTCCACATAATAGGCATGATAGCACTTGCATGGGCCACCCAAAAGGGAGTACCTAATGCTATTGATGGAGAGACATGCCAACGTCTCAATTAGGGGTGCATCATTTACTTCAATTAATGTCAAAATTTCACAGAAGGTGTATTTCATCAGCAGTATGACGAAACTGAAATCCAGAAGATCCTAAAACAATTTTGCATGCTTTTATTGCAATTTTGCATCTGAAATCCTTTGATTTTGAGAGTATTTTGCCACCAATAGACCTAAGAAAAGGTCTCAGTCATATTAGTTCAAGGGCTGAACCGAGGTGGTAAAATATCTCTTGACATTTGTGCTGGTATGAGGCCAGGAGATGTCCTAGAGGTATAAATACTGGCGCCTGGCCTAATGATGATTATCTAATAAATAGCTTATAATAAAAGTTATATTTATTTCATCTCTTTACTTGTTTTCTCATCTGAATCCTAACTTTGGAGAAGTGTTTCCAAATTGGAAGGACCAAATCCCCGGTTTGTATTGAACCTTGCCTTGGACAAAGTTCCCAAATATGTTGGGAAAATTACACCTGAATTGACCAGAAGTGTTGGGGCTATATTGATAAGCCTAGTGAGTTTCTGAACGGAGAATATACTGTAAGCCACTGGCCATATTGAGGATCATTTAGCGGAACTTTGACCCAAATAAGCATACAGGATACCAAGATTTCAAGCGAGCAATCCTCAGATTATGACACTTGGTCTGAGCAATATTTATTATTCTGTGGTCTGTCATCTTTGATATTATAGTCAAGATGGCGATGGACACTTATATGATCAAAAACATCTATAAAATTTGTATTATCAATAAAGTTCATAAACATTGGTAAAAATGTTAGAAAAGAAATGAGAATAATATATAATAAAAAAAGAAAGTGTTTGCTTTTGTGTGCATGATCCCAGAAAAAACTTAGAGCTTTACAATTCAACATAGGTGGATGAGATGGGTTTGCGTGCATCTCAAACCTAATTTTTTATGTAAAATAAAAGGTGTATTTTAAGGAGTGAAGATCATAAAGGTCTGTCATGAGAACTGCTTGGTTTTTAAATAAGATATACTTAGTTAATTTGGCTTTAAAGATATTTTAATGTATGAACAGACATAATATATGTTGGGAATTACATTGTGAATTATGTTTATGATAATGTTGATCAGATTTGGCCATATATGTTTAAGCTTTATTGTAGCAGACCAAAAACTCCAAGTAGCATTAATTAATATATGACGTGGAATACAAATGATTTCCTCCTGGATTGCTATATTCATATTTTCAAAGTAGCGTGACTTGTTAACATATACTAAGGACCTGATAAATCTATAAAGAGAAGTCACATAAGCTTATATTTGGGGAGTGATGAGGACAGCAAAGATTGCTTTATCTGGAGATAAGGTGGCCTGGCAACTGATCCTATAAATTACCTTTTGAATTACAAGCTTTGTCTGCAGTTGCACCATCCTGTTATAACCATACTCACTTCAATGACCTTCGGCGACATCAAAGTTCTGGGAAAAAGAAGTTTTGGAGCATCATAATGTAGCGCTCTGAATTAACAGTTGCACTAATGTTGTTTTCTCAAAGAAAATTATAGGACAATAATTCCCTTCTCCCCAACTGCACACCATACTATTGCTTTTGAACTGTGAAAAGAAAACTCATGTAACATCTGAGGATATTCATCACACCAATATGCACAGTTTTGTTTGGTAGCAAACCCATTAAGATGAAAATGGGCTTCATTATTTATGGGAAAATCATGTTTTCATTATTGACCATGGTAAAAGCATGGTTCTAAGAAGACACAATGTTGTTTATAATCACCTAACTAAGTTTCTACATACCTGAATTTTGTATTGGTGATAATGAATATCTTTGTTCAAAACCCTTTGCACTGTTGACCAATTAATCCTTAAACTTGCAGCACCCTTGCAGACCAACCGTTTAGGGCTCTGCAGAACAAACATACCAACCTAATTAATAATTTGGGCATATAGGCTGTGTTGATAAGGCAAGGTGGTTTTTTCTTCATTACAGAGAAAGTTGTGTATAAATCTTTTTAAACCATCTAAAAGGGTTTTGCAGTATAGATCAGGTTGGCGGACTAAATATCAAAATGGGTGCAAAAAGTACGTTGTGTCTGTGTCATTGACTCAATGCTTACAAAAAAACTTCTAGAGAGCAAATGTACGATGCTCCATATTCCATGACATGGCGCCAACTAAAATTTTTACGCTAAAGAACAATCAAGTCTAACCTACACTCACTGATGCCAACTGCTTGGCTGTACTATCCAATAAAAAACATGCTGTTCCAATGACAGACCGTGTATATGTTTTTTAGTAATTATTATATTTTATGGCTGAGCAGTTAGACATTTGGCTAATTTTATAGTTAAATTGCTTTTGCTAAGCAGTTGTGGGTTAAGGTTAATTAATAGGTTAAAAGGGTTTCAAGTGAGTGGTTTATAGTTTTAAGCTGATTTGATATATTTGATTTACTCCAACCTATCAATGGCCATCTACTAATATAAAAAATAGAAAAATATCTATATTAATATCTGTCCTACCTCAAATAACAAATAAACTATATCTGTAAAATTATACTTACAGACATGCTGGGTAAATGGGGTATTAACATTAGAATACAAAAGAATAAATGATATAAAAGAATGTTTTTCATTTAAGCCTAATGAAATTTGACCTTTTTCTCTATAATTTAAAAGATTGGATTATATGTAAAATTCCTTTTGAATCCAAGCAACTCGGGATTAATTAAGTAATCTTCTATATTAATTATATACAGTAACTATAGTACATGTTTTTTCACACAGTTTTGTAACCAGTACTGGCTAAAAAACTCAGCGCGGCATATTTGACCCCAAGGCTGACCCAACTCAATTATTTTTGTATCAATTATAGCGGCTTACCTCAAATAAGCACTATATACAGTGACTAGCAGATGAATTAGGCTCAAGAAAAGCTGCAGTTAGCTACTAGTACAATTTTAATAATAACAGTAATATATTTTATACAGCTTCTTTAGTGACTTCATTGCTGATAAGATTGCCTTTTATATTTATGGATGAGTGTGGATGCACTACTATTGTAGTGGTAAATTATTAAGTAATATTGAGTACAGGCGCTTCTTAAGACTGAATTTTCCTGAACTTAGTGAAATTGCAAAATTAAGTGGTGGCCATCTTAAGAAAGTGGTCATGATTTAGGAAAGATATGAGTTTATGGATCTCTGAGAATGTTATTCACTGGATAATCAGGTCAAGTTGGGGGATAAGTTGTTATTTCTGTATTTGTACATTATTAAGCAATGACAAATAACTATTTATAATCTATCTTGCTCTATCTTAGTTAGCTTACAGATAAGCAATCTATATGGATGTTGTAGTTACTATCATTCAATAACTATTGTTTAAAAAATTCAATTATGAAACAAAAGTAATGTAAAAGTAATGTGATTTATTTCCATAAGTAACACATAATGATGGCTCATATGGGATAGTCCCATGACAATTTTGTAAGTGTTTTTTGTTTTTTCTTTACTATATATAACAATTAAGTTCTTTATGTTACTCTATCAGGCTGCGACGCTGATTGATAAGGGTGGTTGAAGTTACTAAAGCATCCTTAGCACTTTTAATGACAGTGACTAGTAGATTAGCCTGGGTAAACTGGCTATTAAAAATGGGAAATCATTTTGTTACCTATGTATAGACAGTAACTCAAAGCGGTTAATATACTAGGGCTGGTTAAAGGTAATGGAATGCGTTAATTTGGAAAACAACCAAAGTTGTATTATATTATGTTTGTAATTAATGTTTAGTAGAGGGATGGATGACAAAAAAGATTTGTCATCACTTATATCACTCTTCAGGGTAAGTTCTTTAGAAATGATTGCCGTGTATTATAAAGTGTTCTGTTGGGTTTTGCACTCAATTTTATAGATAAACCTCCTGTTTAATTTAATAAGGCAGATTATAAACGTTTATATATTATTATACTATTTCTATTGAAGAGTTGAAAGGATAAATCATCTTTGTCTATTATCTCAATATATTAGCAGGAGTATCCCTGAGTGGGGTTGGAACCACATATAAAAAAGACTTGACAAATAATTGTCTCCATACAATAAGGTTTTTGTTTAATCTTACGTCAAAGTTAGAACCTGTGCAGTAAACTTAGCAAAAAAGTTTACACTTGGTTCCCTATCTAATTGTTTAATGATTTTGACTTTAACTTATTGATTAATTTCTATTTATCTACTTAAAAATATGCCATTTTACAGCTAACACTATTTAAACATTAATTATATACTTTATGCTAAAAATTCAATCTATTAAGGTATAAGAAAAATTATAAATTTATGTCTCAAAAAACTGAGAGCCCCAACTAATGATAAGCTAATAACTTTCTTTAATAATCCACTAGCCTATAAGAGTTATGTTTTTCCACTGAAGACTCCTCTTAATCAGACTCACCACCCTCCTTCCTAAACTGATTAATTTATTGATATTTTTAATTCAACTCTAGCACTTTAAGTACATATATTTTGATAATAAAGTATCACTATTCTCAATTAATTATATCATTGTTGGCTACCAGTTGCACAAGTAACAAAAAATATTCAGCCTTTAGGGTTATCAAACCAGGTACTTCAATGAGTCTACTCTTTTGAATCAAATATGACAATTTTCCCAACTGGAGTGATAGTGCAAACCAAAAAGTATTGCATATGAATATTAATATCCACTTTATTTTATTGAGTAATATATATAAGTCTTAAGAACAAATTCTTTTGTAGCATTGCCAGGGACTTCTAAAAAAGATTTTCACCCATTCATTTACCTCATTTACAGTAAACATCCTACAATTTTATCATAATATAGATTATTAATCTTTTAGATTGAGTTTAATCTGACAGCAGAGGAAAATAATTCTTTTTAGAATTTGATGAACCCCCAACTTAAGAGGTAATCAATTATACAAATTGGGTTTAATTCTTCTATCATAGGTCATTGATTCTTAGTGTGCTGAAATCTAACAGTATACATGAGGTTTTGCTTCTGTCAGTTCATATGAACCTGTGTCAGTACTAGGGTAATATAATGGTCTACATCCCGTTACAGACTCATTCCCCTCCATTTAAACACTTTCATACATCGAAACATGTACTGTTAAATCAATCCAAAACATATTGTTGCCCTCTACAAAAGAAAACCCACAAAGACATATTGAGCTCCACGTCCTGATGACTACTTTAGACTTATATCATACTATACCAAAATTGCAACCCTCCTTCTAAGCATGACTCTCCCAAATGTGTGCACAGACCAACTAATGTTTATGTCAAATATTGCTTTACTTGACCTCTGAATTCTTATCCCCAAATTTCAGAATTTACAACAAATAAATTTAATTTCCATGATCAAAGGTATGTTAATGTGTCCTTCTATCATTCTAAAACCCATGAACAAGCAACCAGTTGGACAAAGATTAGACCAGAGGAAATCTCGTTCCCCCAAGACCAATATTAAAATAAAGATGAGTCATTAACAATAGAATTCGGACTTTTTTCTGTGCAGACCCAATAATCACTTGGTTAAACTTTAACCAATGCACCATAAATCATGACAGACATTGTTCTTATAGAAAGCCTTATAGCTCCAGCCATCATCAAACGCTCCTTAGCATAAGTAAACCATTTTGACCATAATATACCTGTAATTGGTACATCCCTTCATAAGGTCACAAATGACTAGGTATTGCCCACTTATATGCTCTAATAAAAGAAACCCAACACTGAATTAATGTCCAACATAAGGCAAAAGGTATCACAATGGGCAAGACATGCTCATCCTTTTTTGCTAATTTAACTCTCAAAGAAAACATAAATGGCGTGTACAAAGGTTCAAGACAAAACAGAAGTAATAAAGATTCACTGAAGGACTCAGCCAAAGTACACAGATACTACACCTTTCAGTATAAAAGAGCACGATTGATAAAAGGGAATTCTTAATTTTTCTCTGAAACGCATATATCCTTACTGAGCCAAAATATTAAAAAAGTATATAGTTTTAATTGATATAATTATGGTGGAAGAACTCAGAAAAGCTGTGCGTGGTGCACCACACAGGAAATTCCCAAGTTTGATCGAATTTCCCTTAAATTCTACAAAAAATTATATACATCATTGCATTCATACTTAATAACCTCAAAACAATTTTCTCATGGAAACAAGCTTCTTTAATGGAGGTCAAGATGATTTTGTAATAACTTTATATAAAAAGGTGACAAAAAAGTTTACCAAACTGGCGCCCCGAATACCTTTTAAGGAATGGTACCAAACTTCTTACTAAATAGATGGCAAAACGTCTATGAGAAGTTGCATCTTGATTAATATCAACATCATAATTAGATTAATCTCCAATAAATTTATATGGACCAGCACCCACACTTTAGCTAACGTCTATCAATCACAAGCTAATAGAGCATGTTTTTATGATTGATAAAAAGAATATTCCCTGATGAATAATAATACTTAAAGGCATGCCTCCAGATGTTTAAGCTATTTACTAAGTATCTGAGTTATGCGATTTAAGGATCAGCTATTATGGCATTTCGTGGACCAGGTTGTTTAATGACTTAGGCTATCAACATTAAGGTATCAGATAGGTTGACTTCAAAATACCTCTCCTGTATATCCTTAGCCTTGATCCACTACACCATGTAAAAAACTCTTTACTAACTAGTACTAAGATACATGGTCAAGCACCAGTTGAGATGATGACATTTCATGAAAATGGTGTAGCTGCCATATACAACAATAAGGATGCTAATATATTGGAACAAACTACAAGTGAAGACCATTTTGTAAGCTTTTCTATGCTTAACAACCATAACATAGATTAATTTAGTTATTAAGCTTCAGTCCCTCTAGTAGCCTTTCTCCTTTAGCCGGCCAATTAAGTCAAATAATGCAACTCATGCACACTTAATAATATGCTTATTCCAAATCTCCCCTCAACATTATCAATTGTTTCTCAAACTCAATATAGGTGTTGAGTAATTGACTGGACCTAATTGTCAGATATCTGATAGGGACATAATAATGTTAACATGCTTAACTTATTATGGATCATATCAGATATCAGCGATTATGGATCAGATCTATTCTAAGCTTATGCAAAGCTTAGGATCCGCGGCCTAGTGATTTCACTTAATAATATTTGACTATGATGACACGGGCTAGAGGGCTTTGTTGGTTAGGTCAGATTTAACATTAAGTTTTGATATAATGACTCAGGCATGTGGGCTTTGTTGGTCTATGTCAAAATTAGTTTTTAATGTTGGTCGAGTTTTTGATCAAATTAATTACTAACTAGTGATATGAATCGCTTTGGTATGTGCTGCTAATTGCTTGTGAAAGAGAATCAGTTCAGCTATTTGCAGATGCGTCCAAAATGCCATCGTCCAAGTAATGACAGGGGGATACAAATTTAGAGTGCTATTAACAAGGAGTTATATCTTGAATTATAGTCACTATCTAGTCTCTTGTTATCATACAATAGATGTACAAAACTCCATCACACTTCAGAAGAAGAACCAGCCATCTGAAGAAGACCAAAATTCAACAATAGGTTCTGTCTACAATCTGGGAGAATGTTTCGATTCAGAAGGATTTAAAAACAACCTAATGGAAACTCAATTGTTGGACAGATATGACTGGAGTGTTGCATCCTTTTAGGACCTTAAAAAAAGTCTGAAATGCTGGGTAGTAATAACCAACTTATTAATTCTACTAAAATATAGCTTAAAGCTCATGCTATATCTTTCTCACATTCTTTAAATGCAACATTATGTTCTCTCCTTCAGGATGGTTAAGGGCAGTCTTCATAGCCCCTATAGTCTTAGAAGCTCTGCATAGACCATGACATAAGTTTGACACGTGGCAAACGACTATATGGGTATGCTCCTCATATATTGGGCTCAAGTATAGCTCAAGCGACAACTCCAGAACTTCCAAAAAAATACTGGAATGTGCTGTATAAAAATTTGCATGCGTAGTCTGCCTTTAAACCCCTGTTATCCCAGTAACCTGCTGAAGTATATATCATCCCATTCTTCTGTTACAGGACCACATGATACCCCTACAAACTTCAAATGGCTACTCTGACCATTAAAGTTAACAATAAAGAACATCAAATGGTGAATTACCAATCATAGAGGCTTCCCAGATCTACTTTAAACTTAAGAAGTCTATGGAAAGTTGTTAATTACAACACAGTACTTACCCAATTATGAAGTATAACTATTTATTATTTGATATGTTAGACATAGCATATACTAACAAATTCAGAAGCACATTAGTAAACTTTTTCATCGTCTTTTACTACAACCATCCATCTGCACTTACACGTGAAATGCATGAGAAATGTAAATTTTAAGCTGAAAGATTTAATACCTCTCAGTATACATGTACAGTATGTAGAAATTTAAAAATCTAGAACACCAAAATAAAGCATTTTACTCCCTCAAAGGCTATATGGAGAGAAGTAATGAGTCTCTTCCGCCAAGGCATTACACATGAATTAATTCTATCATGAGATAAAATATCTGGGACCATCTAGTACTAAAAAAAGAGATAAAATAACCAAAAGAATATATTCAATTATTCCTGATTCATTCCATGCAATAATAGTGGCAATAGCTTTATAGACTTTTCACGCCTTTGTCCAAAGTGCTTTCCAAGTTAATTTAGTAACATTTTGTGAGGCCATTTACCACTTATTCTTAAGCCTGATAGGCCACTTTAATACTTTATTTATTTGGTTACACTATGCTAAAATGGACGATTTTAATGTATCATGGTTCCCTATTTAGTTACTAAAAAAGAATCTTTCCTTCACATATTCTCTATCTTAACATAGTGCTTCCATATGAGAAATAAATTAATATTTACAAAGCTTAGTGGTTATAGCCAAAAACAAAAGAAAAATAGCAAACTCTAGGTTGGCTATTTTATTATCATGAAATTTCCATAGCTGTATAATTATATTTGAGGTGGATCGACCTTGGGACAAATATAACACTGAGAATTTTTCTCGCCAGTACAGGTTTCAAACTCAAAACCTGCACTAGGGTGGAAGCAGTTTTACCTGCCAGGCTAACCACTCTTTAAATTTCCATAATTGTAACTCCACAATTTAAGTGTCAATCTTTTGGTCAGACTTCACTAAAAAAATTGGGAAACAAGAACCTACTTTAGAAAAGCTCTAAAAAGTATAAAATAATTGAGAAATTAAGCCTACTCAATAAAACCTTTTTGAAGTTGGTGCCATATTTTAAACTAAATTCTAAAATTTTTCTCACAAATACAAATTATATCTTATATCTGGATTGTGTCCAAGTGTAAACTACAAGCAACTTAGAATATATAGTACTGAGTATATATGTTGTGATTCCAATATGACTGGAGGATAAGCACTAAGTCATTATGATGGAATGGATGAAATCCACCAAGTTGTTACAAATAAAATTAATTGAGCGCCTTGGAATGAGGCGATATTAGGATTTTTGGGAAATTGACCAAATTGGGCGATTGTGAATTGATGAATGAATAATTGGTGGAACCCATGAGATATGGCAAAGTAAATTACTAAGCCATGAAAGCGGTACCATCCAAAGTCATTGCCATACAAGTAGGATGAGATGATTGAGGAAGTTAGGTTGTTAGTATTTTTAGAGTAATTATAACATAGAGAATCAGCTGTATTAATATAAAAAAAGAATTGAGGGAGCAAGTGCTCCATATTTATTCATTTATTTATAAGTCTATTCTGTCATGTCAAGGACAATGATCATCATATTGTTGGTCCTAATTGCTCAGTGGGTCAAACTCTGTGCAAATTCCGTCGGCGTATCTCCCACATACTGCCAATTTTATAACAGTGGTGCTCACTACAGGGGGCCCATTGATCAATCACATAGTCTAATAAGCGTTCCTCCATGTTGGTCATGTCATTTCTGGCTTGCTTCATTAACAAATCATCTCTACACACTGCAACTGTGGAATATGCAGAACTCAAACTTTCCCTAGACGCTGTGCTTGATTGGAAAAAGAAATTTCTTCAAGAATGTTGTATCAACAAGCTTCCTCCCTTTGACTGAGATGGGAACATCCATGGGTTTTTTAAAAGATTTGAGTTTGCAGTAGAAGGAGCATCAGATCAGCATAAAGCCAAATTACTAATGTCTACATTGGATGTTGGTAGCACCGACCAAGTTATTTTCTATCTTCCAACCAGTTCTGTTACCTATCAAAAAGTGATGGAAACTGTGCGGTGGTTGTTTTGAGGAACTTCAAAAATGGCGCTAGGAAAGGCTGAGTTTCTTACCATTGGGTTTCAGCCTAATGAAACCCTCACTGCATTTGCTGATCGATTCTCAGCAGAAGCCCATGTGTTAATTGGGGCAGGGTTTTTAACTGAATGTGACATAAGCATAGCATTGACCTCTTCTGTGAAACCATACTGAGAGCTTTTTAATACCTTAGCTCCATATTTAGAGGTTGACGTATCCTTGCTTAAATTTGTTCAAATTCTACGCCATCTATCCACTAATTTTCCTCCACCCAATATAGAGCAGACACCTAGCACCTCCGCTGCTAGACTTTTTTATCAGGAAAAATCATCCCTCCTTGTTCAGCAATTGGTGGGCATCCCCTGGCCTTATCATCAATATATGCCTTGCTTCTAGCCCAACCCTTGGGGTGGCTCCTTTTATAACAGTCAAGGTCGCAGGTCTTCTGGGGCATCTACTTTTCATGTGGTCGCTCGGGGCACCTGGCTAGAAGTTGTTACAAATGGCGGGTTCAGTACCTGCCGCAGGTACAGTATCACCAGGGAAAAGTCAGAGCGGAGTAGAGATGGGACTCTCTACCTCCGCTATTCTGACCCAAAACGTCCCACCAAACCTATTCCTGTATCTTTACTGGAAGTTCCTCAGAATGAAGACGCCTTTTTATATCATTGACCTGTTGAAGGGGTGAATGTGCTGACACAAACGCTTTTCATGAACATGGCGGAAACAAGCTCTCAGGAAAATCCATAGCCTTATGCTTGTCAAATGTTCAATCACCTTTCTACTGATGAACCAGATCCATTAGCTGATGCGCTTCTTTTGGAAGAAGTAAGCAAGCCTTCCCCATGGACGCTATTGTTAAATAAAACTCTAAAGTGGGGAAGGGTATTATGAGCTTCCTTGGAAAAAGAGATCAGTTAAGTGTCCATGTTCTAAACAATCAGAATGCCTCTTATGCTGAATGTACTTACTGTGACACTGTTGTAGCAAAATCCCGAGTTCATGCAATAATCAATACGGGTGCCCCAATCAACATAGTGTTCACAAATTTGGTGGCAAGACTGGCGTTAAATCCTAACGTGGAACATCGTATGGTGTATGGGACTGCAGGCACGGAAAACATGGTCTCTGAAGGAGCATACAGTGCACTATCTTTGCAATTAAGGTCAATTGTCATTGTAGCCTAGCCATAATGCTACCAAATAATAATTATGACCTTTTGATTGGAACTGCTTTTATGCGCCACTATGGAGTTGTTGTTGATATGACCGCAGAGACATTTGAAGTTTTGGTGCAGCGGATCCCAATCTACTTTACCTCCAGCGGAATGCCAAAGATCCAGTACACATGAATCATATTAACCTTGCATATGGTGATGGGGTGGTAGCAGTTCGCTATCATTGACTTAAGCGTAAGACATATGCCCTTCCCAATCAAATTTATGAATATCAAGGGCTACCACTTAGAGCTGTGGGCCCTATATTTATTCCCTCTGGACACCAAGTAATCATAAACACTGAGTTATAGGTGGAAGTGCCTGCTAGGCTTTATGGGAAGTCATTAAGCCTTATCAGCAATCACAGTTTGAGCCCATGTAGCCCCAGGCTTTATACTTCCAGGACATGGGGAGATCAAGGTCTTAGTAGCAAATCTTCAGAATAAACCGTTGCAAATCAGCTGACACCAAATAGTGGCGTACTTACATTTTATTCCATGTGAAGAGGTCCTCCAGGTTCATTAGTTTGGTTTATTGGATGAATTTAACCTGCCCATTGAAACACAGCCTGGCGTAATGGCAGTTGTACTGCGTGAAAATTTAAAGGGGCTAACGGAATACCAAAAAGATCAAGTAGAATCCTAATTCCGAAAATATGAAGAGATCTTTGCTGTTGACAATCACGATTTAGGGTGCACCTGGGGGGTTGTCCATCAGCTGGACACTAGGGATCATCCCCCCATTAGGTCTTGGCCAATCCGCTGATCAAGGGCAGCGGAAGAAGTCATCAATGTGGAGATTGATCAGCTGTTAGTGCAGGGAATGCTCAAACCATCTAAGAGTCCGTGGGCTTCACCTGTCTTAATTGTTAAAAAAGGATGGTACTAAATGTGTAGTAATTGACTACTGGAAGCTTAATAGTATCACCAAGAAGGATTCATACCCTCTTCGCAGATTGATGATGCGCTGGATTGGTTAGGTAGAGCTCGCTATTTCTCAGCAATGGATTTGATATCTGGTTACTGGAAAATTGAGTTGCCCCCAGCAGAACAAGAAAAATGCGCTGTAATTACATCCAAAGGGCTTTTCCAACCCACTATATACCATAAGGGATATATGATGCCCCAGCTACATTCCAACGAGCAATGGACACCATTCTGGGGGATCTGAAGCTGTCATGTGTTTTGGTATACCTTGAAAATATTAACGTCTTCTCATGCACATTCACTGAACGCCTTTCCCATCTAGAAGAGGTATTTTACCAACTGGCTGCGGCCAATATCAAGATCAAGCCCGGGAAATGTCACTTCTTCAAGGATCAGTTAGAATACCTTGGTTTTGTGGTGGATGCGACTGGGCTGAGACCTCAACCAGCCAAGGTGGAAGCCATTTGGCAGATGACAATGCCAGCTAGTAAACAGGACATTCAGGTGTTTTTGGGGATGGTGGGTTATTAATGACGCTTCATATCAAATTAGTTGCATTGAGGGCCGCTGTTTGAGCTGGTAAAGAAGGATGCCATGTTTAAATGGACGGAATGGCGCCAATGCGCCTTTGATACACTTTAAACGGCACTAATTAGTGCGCCTGTGTTAAGCTACCCAAATTTCAAAAAGGAATTTATTGTACAAATGGATGCATCTCTTTCTGCTGTGGGGGCATCTTTTTCCCAAAAAGATGATGAAGGAGAGGAGCATCCAGTGGCGTACTTCAGCTGAAGTTTGAATTGCCATGAACGTAATTATACTGTGACTGAGCAAGAGTGCTTAGCAGTGATCTACGCATATAAGCAATTCAGAGTCTACCTGCATGGGGTAAAGTTCAAGGTTGTAACAGACCACGCATCATTACGCTGGTTGCAGAACCTCAAAGAACCTGAAGGCCATTTGGCTCAATGGGCTCTTAAGCTGCAGGTTTATGATTTCAAGATCCTTCATTGGCCAGGAGCAAAGCATCAGAACGCCAACTGTTTATCTTGATTGCCAACTGTTGCGGTGATGGTGGATCTCTTTGATGTGATGTATGACAAGATGCTTAGTGGAAAGTATGATGACAAACCACCCTAGGTGATCAAAGCATTAAATGAGATGCAAACAAATACTTTTCACTGGAATGTGGTTCTGTACAAGCGGTATGGTGATTCTTTGGTGAATTTTCCGCGGCCTTCAGACTGGCTGAAAATTATCATCAGCGCCCACCAGGCGGTCATACATGGCGAAGTGCGCAAGACAATGGAGTTGCTGCGCCCTCAGTACTATTGGGAAAGTATGAACTTTGATGTGCTCAAAACCATTTCTTGCTGCCATCAGTGCCAAGTGGAGAAGCCATTCCACCTTAAGACTTCTTATCAGGTAGTGAAACCCCATTTTGCTTGGCATACTGTTTCCCTGGATGTTGATGGTCCCTTTCCAACAGGAGCTAACCGGTGTAAGTACATTCAGGTGGCTATTGACAATTTGACCTGGTAGGTCAAAGCAAGGGCAATACGAGATTTTGGGGCAGTTACAGTGGCCAAGTTTGTGATGGAGTGCATTATTCAGCAACATGGATGCCCTCAGTTTATTCTCACTGATAATGGAACCAATTTCACCTCACACATCCTTCCCAATTTGAATGAGCTTATGGGTATCCGCGGGGTTCTAATGACCCTATACCACCCCAAATCTAATGGAATGGTCAAATGAGTGAATGGGACTCTGGTGAATATCCTGCAGAATTTAGTAACAGATTGACCATATTATTGGACCTCCCTTCTTTACACTGCTATGTTTGCCTATAACATCAGTTACCATTACACCACATGAAAAGTCCCTTTCAATTACTATATGGTTGACATCCAGCTCTGCTGGCATTACTTTATTTGTGTGTGGAAGATACTGGTGGAGTGGAACCCCACCGCTATTTGAAAACCTTGCCAACATTCTGATCAAATTGCAAACTGAAGCCTATTCCTTCAGCTTAGCCAAGAGATCAGGAATCAGGCTGCAGATCAGGTATGTCAAAGTGGGTTAGCACAGTTCAAGGAAGGCGACATGGTTCTCTTCCACAATCAGTATGGGTTTGAGTGGAAACACAAGCTGGCCAGTATATGGATTGGTCGTTCAAAGTCATAGAGAAAACTGGGGTCAATGTATATACTATCAAGGACCCCGTTAGTGGTCAAATTATCAACCAAGTGCATGCAAAGTTCCTCCAGGCATATAAGCAATAGGAGCCTTATCATCCAGTCAAAAAGGGGTAATGTTGTGATTCTGATATGACTGGATGATAAGCACTAAGTCAATATAGTGGAACAGGTGGAATCCACCGAGTTGTTACAAATACAATTAATTGAGCGCCTCAAAATGAGGCGATATTAGGATTTTTGGGAAATTGACCAAATTGGGCGATTGTGAATTGATGAATGAATAATTGGTGGAACCCATGAGATATGGCAAAGTAAATTACTAAAGCCATAAAAGCAGTACCATCCAAAGTCGTTACCATACAAGCAGGATGAAATGATTGAGGAAGTTAAGTTGTTAGTATTTTTAGAGTAAGTATAACAGCAAGAATTGGCTGTATCAATATAAAAACTAAAGAGAATTGAGGGAGCGAGTGCTCCATATTTATTCATTTATTTATAAGTATTCTTTCATGTCGAGGACAACAATCATCATATCGTTGGTCCTAATTGCTCAGTGGGTCGAACCCTGTGCAAATTCCATCAGCGTATCTCCCACATACCATCAATTTTATAACTATATAAATTATAAATACCTATTATAAGTCAGTTAAAATATGGTGCCAACTTAAAAAAGGGTTCAACTGTTTAGGCTTAATTTCTCAATTATTTTATACTTTTTAGAGCTTTTTAAAGGAGGTTCTTTTTACCAAAAAAAATTCAAGAAGGTTCATTTTTTCCCAAAAAAACTTTACCCCCAGCTCTTTTCCCCCAAAAAAATAGTGTATTTTTATAACTGGCTCTTTTTCCTGCTTTTATTAGATATTAATATCTCTATATATTGTTTTTAACCCCTTACTATTTATCTATAAAATCAAAATTTATTGTACATCTATTATATATATTATGTTATAAAAAATTATACTACTAATTTGTTATATTAAATTCAGCTGATTTTATTGGTCAAATTATACTAAATTTACTGATCATCATCTATAATACTTCATTTTATTAAATTTAGATAATGTTATTGATCAACGTATGCCAAATTTACTGATTGCCATCTACAGTAATTCATTTTATTAGATTTGGTTGCTTCAATTAATCAATCTATGTAAATTTATTGATTGCTATCTAAAATAATTCAATTTTATTAATTTAGATGAGTTTATTGGTCAAATTATGCAAAAACAATAGCCTTCTAGAATGATTTAAACTCTTCCCACTATGAGCTCATACTGATTGAATTTTGAACATACCCCCCAGCCATAGGACATATCAAAAGTGCTTTGAAGCTATCGCTTCACCGTTTCCGGAAAAAAGTTTATCCGGAGTCGTATTAGTCCCACAAGCATCCATCGCTTCCAAGTCCATTTTTTTACTTACTAAATTATTGGTCAGATAATTGACCAATACTTACAAAAATAAAATGCGACCTAAGTTGGAGCATCCTCTATTTTTGAAGATGATCATCCAAATTGGTCCAGTATTAGAGTTATGCGTGAACAAACTGAGAAAAAAGAAAAAAGAAAAAAACATACATACAGGTCAAATTGATGACCAGATTTTTCAAAGTCAGTTAAAAAAGATATATGCATTCTAGTAGCTAACTTAATTAAAACCAATTTAACCATTTCTGTAAGGTTTTAGACTCATTCAATCAATATCTATTGAAGTTGTACACATAGCTATGGGTATTAGAGATCTTTCTGATTTAAGCTTTCAAATGATGAGCCTAAAGTTTAATCAGTTGCTTTGAGAGAGAGCCATATTGGACTAACAAAAATTTAAAAAAGATATGATATGACGCTTTTTTCTAAAATTATAGTAAGCTTTAAAAAAGACAATTATGACCTTGAACAAGGAAAGAGAGTTGAGCGTCTAATTGATATTGAGATGCTAGGTCAATTAACTTGAGACTGGTGCGATGATCCCCTGAACAAGAAAAGGTTATAGACTAGGAAGTAGATATACTACTAAAGTTTAAAATACTGGTCCCATCAAGAAGCCCATGGGCTAGCCCCATCTTTAACATAAATAAGATAGATGGGGCAAAAAGGGTTCTATTTGACTATAAGAGACTATTTTTTTTACAACTTAAGAATGTTACCACTCTCCATAATTGATGACACCCTTGATAGGCTAGGAGGAAACAAGTATCTTTCAACCATGAACCTCATTTACAGGTACAAGCAGATTAATTTGTCCCCAAAGAATCAATGTAAGCGTGCAGTCATCATTTTTTGAGGACTATTACAGTCAGCCCAAATGCCTCAAGGGTTTTGCAATGCTCCAGCCACTTTTTGATGTATGATGAGCTCAGTATCAGGAGATCTTGAAATCTTGCAAGTTCTAGTTTACAAAGAAATCATCAATTTGTTTTGAAGACCTTCACCCAACATTCAGAGCACCTTGAGAAAGCTTTCCAAAGTCTTTTAGATGCCATCTTAAAATTAAACTAAAAATGCAATTTTTAAGATCAGTTATAATTTTTAGGCTTCATCAATGAATAACATAGACTTTACCCAAAAACACAGAATTTAGGCATAAAGATTAGAATCCTACAGGCATGTGTGACGTTCTATATTTCTAGTAATGATAGGGATCACAGATGATATTAAAGAGTTTGCTCATATTGCTGAGCTTTTGTTTTATTTATAAAATAAGGAGTTAAGTTTAAATGCCCAGTGAAGTGCCAGTAAGAATTTTGCTGGATGAAAATCAGACTGAATTAGACACCTTTCTTTCAATATCAGACTTAACAAAATCTATGCGTTATCCAAATAAATGTGTCACTAACAGTAATTGCAATGTACTTTAACAGGTGGAGTAAGACGGAGAGGTGCATCTAGTTGCATATTGCTGTCAAACCATTAAATGCCATGAGAGATACATACAACACTGTAAAAGAGTGCCGCCCATCATCTAAGCATGCAAACCTTTTTGAGAATATAAAGGACTAAAATAGTCACAAATAACAGATCACTAGTGTTATTACAAAGGTTAAAAAAGACTGAATGTTGATTAAAACGGTGGGCATTATAGCTCCAAGATCAAGATCATGAGGACATCCACCAAGCATTATTAGCTCATAAGAATGCTGACAGGCTTTAAAGACTAAAGCTAATAGTTACCCTGGTCTCCCCTTTGCAGACATCTATTTCATAATATGTTATCAAATATTGTATATGAATACAAAGTGATAGCAATGGCTCGAGACTGACTCATGAAAGATACAATGATCATCAAAGTAACCTTATGTAAGGCATATGATGATGAATCCAAGAAAATTGGCACTGAGACTATACTAGAAGGACAGATAATATTATGGAGCCAAGACCCTTGAGTCATGGGAAGCCTTAAGATACTTTAACAGTTTTGGGCCAAATACTATTGGATTACAACGGTTTGATATACAGGACGTAATCTCTTAGTATCATGGATGTCAACAAGATAAGGCTATAATTAAGCGAAAAACATAATTTTTATGAGCCCTAGATGAGCAAGATACACCGTTTTTAAGATTCTATTGAGCCTCTCCCTGCTAGCAGCCTAATTGCTAAGTAGTATAATTCTGTTTATTGACTTCTTACTAATAGGGTTAAAGAATAAAGTGATCTAAAATATGAGAGCATTGACCACAGTTAAATTTATACTATAAAAAATTGCTACTAACGCAGATTCCTCATATGATAAATACAGTGTAACTAAGTTCCTATCATATGTGATCCCCCACTTAGTGTATTTATGGTATTAGAGTAGTCCTATTAGCTCTGTACCACCTCATAAACAATGAACTAGTTGAACGAGTTTATAGGACCTAAGCTCAAGTACTTAGAAAGTAGCAACAAAGTACCCATCCTAGTGGGCCACATATGGTGGTTCTGCTGTGATGCATATAGAATAAGCTATTACAGTACAGCTGGGAGCACCCCATTCAAATTATTATATGGCCATCTGCCAGCCTTACCCTTTACTAAACTCAGACTTACTAGACCCTCCTGAAATTAACTTATCTAAATACATTCAGAGGCTATCACACCTATTAAAAAATTACTATCTCAGGCCTTTAACTACACTGTGGCTAAGAAGTTTTCATAGAAACAAGCTGGAAATATTAATCAAACCTGTCTATACACACATTTATTGGAGACACAGTAGTTTACTATATACCCCATAACTCTGGTAGAGCAACTAATCTATTATAAATGAAATGGTCATTTTAATAAATGACATAAACTGTGCCAGACGTTTACACATCTATGTAGTGTTTCAGAGGCTGGATTACTGAAAGAGTGCGTTTTTTCCATTGTTTATTGAAATTGAGACTACCCACATTATGGATTGTAATGGATAACAGATAATTATTAATACAACAAAATATTTATACAAATATAACTAACTGCTGAAACACTTAAAAAAATAAGAAAGGAGGAATGTTAATAGTGGTTACTATATTTGGGACAATAAACAAACAACCTAAAAATTATTTATATGATTTAATAAACTCCAATAACTATTTAAAACCAACTTTAGTAACATTTGTCATGTAATCTCATATAAAGAGACCCTTTTTTAAAAAAATAATAAGAAATCAGTATTTATTATAATTTATCTGAATGAGCATTATTAAAATAATATGATCACCACGTTTGTATAAGGGAATATTGATTTATATTGTCCTGAATAGTTAACCATATAATATCTCAACTAACTACTCAAGCTAAACAGAATACAAAATTTATATGACATAGAACAGAATAACAGATAGTAAATAGTTAGGGACAATAAGTCCAAAGTTTTTTAGGCATATTTACCAAAAGTATGACCCATTGTTTTACAACAAAGAAACTAAAGCATAAATAATTAGTAAGTTTCTAATTTATAAAACCCCAATATGAAATTGAATAAAACTTTTTATTTTAGTTACAATATATATTTCACTATTAAGCTTCATTTTGTTTCTAATGTGAGGTTATTGAAATGTATTTAATAGGAAACAGCCACCTCGTTTAAAACAAAGGCTATTATAAAATTAATTTTAATCTTGACTATCAAATTGACCTATCACCAAATGTGATTTTTTAGTCTTATAACAATTTGAAAAAGCATGTTCAACCTTAATTAGCACAGCATACAATCATTATTAGTAATCAGTTTCAATGTAAAACTTTATAGAACTCAATCTAATGACAATTAAATTATCATGATGTTTTTTAGTCAGCCTTTTTATATAACCCATCTAATTTTCTTATATCAGTGACCTCTTGTGTCCCATGGTCCTTTTCAATGCTTATTAACTGATATCTTTGATTACAACATTAGTCGAGCAATTATAAATTTATTTTAGGCTGGTTGACCTTGGGAAAAAACATACCATACTGGGAATTTTTCTAGCCAGTAAAGTTTTTGAACTTATAACAAAAAAACCTGCACTAAGTGGAAACAGGAATTACCCTGCCAGACTAGCCACCCTTCTAGTTGAGGTTTTATAATCATTAATAACAAGTGACTCTGAGACATCAAGTAATAGAAAAAAGTATTGAAGGACTTTAAAAATATCAAAAGTTTAAAATGAGCTTATAAAGCTAAAAAAGTTCCAAAAGCAGACAGTCATGATTTGGCTGTTAGGCTAGCATGGATTGGTGAATCAAGCTGGACATAAGAGAATGTTTTTGATGTAATATCCATAGAGCTTCCCCTAGAGGAATTATGAACTTTTTGAGAATGAGTACTTGGAACAAGAATTTTTACGCATGTTGTCAGATCAACCTATATTATCGATTCAATATGCTTTGATGGCACTATCTTGACTTACACAAAATACATCTCATTAAAAAAACACTCTATTATGCCATGAAAACTAGGAACTTTTGTTAGATCTTCTCAATTAACTTTTGCAATGGCGATGTCATAAAACATGTTTCAAAATTTCCAATGCATTAGATGTGTTGATTTTTTTTATGTTTAATAAGCACAAAATTGTATAATAACCCCTTTAAGATGTTCAAAATGACTATGCATGGGTAGACAATCCTTTAAGACTTAAACCAAAATAAGCTGTTTAGATGAACAAAATCATGAATAATTAGGCAACTATAAATAGAATAGCTTGGGTTATTGAATTAAAAAACTGTCATTCAAAGAGAATTTCTAGTACTGAGGAATGATCAAACCTAGCAAAATTTGTAATTATAGGATTTATATAATAAAGCTATCACCAAATTTAACAACTGAAATAGCACAAGGCTCAAGTATTGTTGGATCCTTAAACAAATGCAAACTTGATGAGATTCCACTTCATAAATGCTAAAGAGAACTGCCTCAATTTTAATTGCTCTTAGTTCCTGCTCTTGTTAAGGATCTTGATACTTTTTCCATTATTGAAACTTATAAAAAGTGAAACACCTTCTGGGACGCCCAATATGGATATCTATGAAGTTGCACCAAACCTTGGCAAGTTAATGCCACTAAGAGTCCATTAAGTAGCAGAACTTAGTTTTTGGAGAAAAAATGGAAATTTTCTGTGAGGTTGCTATAGTCTTCTGCTGTCTGTGACTCTAAAGGACACTATGACACTAAATGACTCAAGAAGTGGCAAACTGTTAATTATGTGGTCCTGATAACGAAATGAAGAACAAGAAAAGCACAGTTGGCAATAGAGGAGGATAAATCTATTGCTAACCATCACATATTCTACATAATCATTAAGATAAAGTCACATTCATGTATCACCTCCTTCCAACCAATGACATTACTTCCAATAACATATATATATATAACTTGAAACCAATAATCTTAGTAAGTGTAGTAAGGCATGTGACTAATTTTATCCCTAATTATCAAATAGATCTATTTGTGCACATTTTAGAGTATCTAATATAATTTCTATTCACTGCAAGGATTTAGTTTTTTTTACTTTTAAACTTTAATACTCATGTATCTAATGTTTAGTATATTATTAAAGCTATAAAAAACAAAGGGGAAGATAACCCAGTGATATTATCATGGTTAAATAACATCATAGTGAGGACCAACCCTAAGGATAAGGTTAGGCGTCAGGAGCCTCAGAAGGTGAAGCTTCAGGCCCTCCCTGACCTTAGCCACACACAAGACCAACGCTGGGTACAAGCTAAATATGCCCAGTTTAGTACTAGTGAGGTGCCTAACGCCCATCCCCTTACGTCAGCCCAGGCACTAAAACGGATGGTTTACTCAATTAATGCAGATGGTTCAATTTGGTTAGTCAAGGAACGGGGTTTTTAAACCCATTCCATTTATAAAAATCACATGTAAAAGTTGAATCCAAATTTAATCAAATACTCGAGTGAAGTCAGTTTTGGTGTTTTCTACCCAATTTGGATGGTAGTGATTGGCTATTGGTGAATCGGTGCTTGGTATCACTTTGGCAGACTCAAAATTTCCCAACGAAGTTTAATTATGTTTTTAATGACCAACATTCCTTGTCAGTTGACTTCCCAATAACATTTTCCCATTTTTTCCATTTTACTTATGTTATTTTGAACAATCCTGTGCGTGGACCCCATTGAGGAGGTCTTGCGCTACCTTCACCATATCATTTTACATATGATCCAGTTTTCCCCTAATGTACCGTTGGTTTGCCCAGGCTCCCTCCAACCTGGGACGCTTATCCCTTTCCTATTTGTGCACTGGTCATTTTTGGTTGGTAATTTTTATAATTACTTCACCCTCTTTTCTTTAGTTATTGTTGCTCTAGCACCCTCTGCAAGGCTCTAGTAACTTTGGTACTAATGGCTAGTTTCCATGCTTTGGATCTGTTCACCAAGAACCACCACGCTGGAAACAAGAGAGTTATAGACACTCTCCTTACAGGTATAGTATGGGCTCTGTTGGGATTTTAGCCCATGTTCCCGGCCTGCTAGATTACCAGGAATTGCTAGGGGATAATTCCCTAAGGCGAGGTGAATTATAAATCAGTTGGCCCAAATTTGGGAATAACTATGTTTGAGGAGTTTTAGATATTTGCCTGGTCATATTCATCATGGATCAATCTGGATGTACACTTAAGATCTCATTGGGAAGAGTTGCCGACAAATAGGGGCATCTGATAGTGATTAACTATCAGGTGTACTGATTGGGTTTGGTTGGGCTTCATCACCAACTGATTGATAATGAATAGCAAGTTGCAAGGTGAGTAATGCCACCTGCAACTAGCAAATTGATTGGTTGGTGAGTGACCTGGCATAAAGGGTAATAAGTCCCATTACCTAAGCAGGTCGCTAGCCAATTATGGTTGGTTCGCTTGGATTGATAGGAAAACGTTAGTGACACATTTTATGACTCTTTCTGTTTAGGTCTCAAGGATGTCCAATGACGGAATCCTAGACAGGATGGGGAAGACCATTGCTGCTTAGACAAGGATGGGTAATTAATGGCAACAGCTGCTGTTTCGTTGAAGAGGTGTCAACTGAGGGTTTGATGACCGAATCCCCACTATAAATTCCCTAGAATTCACTTATAATAAAAATAGATAGTTAGATCATATCACATATATATAGTTCTATATTTGTTCATCCGGTATATAGTTTCAGTAGTAAACTATTATCAGATTTCAACTGTTCTATTCTTCTCAAGGATATTATTTCTGTGTGCAATAATTGGGAGACTCTTAATAAAAAGAGTAAATATTTTAGCGGGGATCTAGAGAAGAAGGATAAACAATTAAGGATTGCTGCTGACTGTGTGTTGGACCAGAGAGACTGGCACCAGGGAATCTCAGAGAAGATCAGGTTGGACAGAACAAGGGTACGAATCACTAGATCACAACATCTCAAGTATTTTAAATTGGGAATACTGGTCAAGCGTTGGGCCAATATATAACAATTCTACTAAACTATGGATAATATTTTTCATACTATTATCAACTGATTATCTAATATACTATACAACGCAGGCAAAGTGCACAAAAAACCGAACCTGTGCAGTAAAAAGTTTTTGGTTGTTTGCCAATAATAACCCAAAACAGTAAATTTTTACAAGTTGGTGCTCACTATAGAGGTGTAGTTGAGTAGAAGAACTTAAAAATGATGTCATATGAAGATGTTTCTAATTCTGGCAAGAAGTTACTAGAGAAAGCAACACTGATGAAAATAGAGTGTGAAGAGGATCACATTCATTGGCGTTCACCCAGGTTAGAATTTGGATCTCTGAGTGAAGCAAATTGAATATACTCATTAAATTGGAAAAGAAGTTGCAGCCTAGATATGGAACTATCAAGTGCTTCATGAAACCTGTTCCACCCGAATTCTACTTGAGATGAAGAGTATCAGCAGGGCCAACTTGGGTTGAAATTGGGTCCACTTTAAATAGTCCCAAGGAACCTCAGGGCCAACTTAGGTTGATATTGGGTCTTCTTTAAATAGTCCTGAGGATTGAGTGTTTAGATAAGGCATTAGATGAAATAGGGAACAGATAATCTGGATAATTGGATTGCTTTACCAATGAATATATGAAGTTAAAACAGGAAACGTTTGATCCAAGGTAGTGAAAAAATCGTTTAACTCAATAACACTCAATTAATGATCAAAAGTTGCTGGAAACGAGTTCATCAATTCAGGAGAAATTGGATGAAGCTAACGAGGCCAGAACGACCTGTGTAATTAAAGATGGCAATGAATGCCAAAAATCGTTTTCAGGAGAAAAACGATTTGAACAATTGGATGAAACTGTTGGCTAATGAGATATGAGGATCCAAAGCATCAGTTGCCGAAATATGAGATGAAATTAGGACCTGTTGGATGATTAACCAGTTGGGATTAAAGGCCTAATATCCTTGAGTATTGCCAAATTCAGCAAGAGTAGCCTATATGTAAAGAGACGGCACTGCTGGTTATATAGTGAATAAGGTCAATACTAATCAGAAGCATTGAGCCTAAGAGAATATAGTTTCAATGTTCCCAGCGTACCTATGAACCATTAAATGGCTATGTCCTGCGATGTTGGTCAAGTCCTAGAAGAGGACCACTGAACCAACTGGATGGTTAAATCTTAAGAGGATAAGATTTTGAACCATGATAACTGGTAGGTTTAACTACCTAGGACCCAGTTTGGATGAATAGTAAAAGTAGGACCTCTGAACCTTTTTGTAGGTTGCAAGTCCCATTGCAAAAAAATGCAAAAAACACAAAAAATATATATGATATATAAAAGATATATGATATTAATTTTTTATGGTCTACAAGTTTTGGACCTAAGAAGCAACAAGAAATCCCAACAGCCAAATTGATGAGATTCAACAATTTTTGGACCCTTGATGAGATGGGATTACTGGCCAGAGTAACTGAGATTATCAACCTATTAGTTTGATTGAGAGCAACTAACTGATCTGTTGGAAGGCCAGCAAGAGGAGGCGTTTTTTTATTCGGAAAGTATCAGGAAGTATTTGCTCATGACAACCACAATTTGGGATGAACAAGAGATGTGATCCACAAGGTCAACACCAGGAAAATTTTCTGATCAGGATGAGACTGATCTGACAATTGAAAACAGCCAAAGTAGTAGCGGAAGAAGAAATCTGCAAACTAGTGAAGCATGGGCTTCTAGCTTCATAGTCAAGTTCCTGGGTGAGTCTGATTCTAATCGTGAAGAAAAAGGATGGCTCCAACTGGATGGTGATTGACTACTGAAAGCTGAATAAGATTATGAAGAAGGATTCGTAATCCAGACCAAAAAATTGACAATGCACTAGACCAATTGGGAGAAGTGAATTATCTCCCGCAATGGATCTAATTTTAGGATACTGGCAAATTGACTTGCCAAAAGAAGACCAAGAGAAATGAACAATTATTACCGCGCAGGGGCTATACCAACCGATGAGGATGCCCCAGGGTCTATGTAATGCGCCTGCAACGTTCCAGAGGGCCATGGATGCTATACTGAGCGACTTAAAGTTGTCGTGCTTCCTGGTATACTTGAATGATATCAATGTGTTCAGTAGGACATTTACTGATCACCTACACCAATTGGAAGAAGTATTAAAGCAACTGTCCGTGGCTAACCTAAAGATTAAGCTAAAGAAGTGTCACTTCTTCAAAAAAGAGTTGAAATATCTGGGATTTGTGGTCAATAGTGGATTGCAGCCGCAAGCCCAGAGGATAGAAGCCAAAGAATAGATGGCTGTGCCAAAGAGTGTCCAATACATCCAAGTGTTCTCTGGGATGGGCAGATACTACAACAGATTTATTTGTGGACTTTGGTCAAATAGCCAAGCCCTTATTCCATCTTTTGAAAAATCTGAAAAAAGGATTTAAATGGAATGAAGAATCAAAAGAATCCTTTGATGAGCTACGCTGGTAACTAATAGATTCTCCGATTTTGAAATATCCTAATTTTGATCAGGAGTTTATTAAACAAACTGATGCTTTGTTGATGGCGATTGGCGCCATACTAAGCCAAGTAGATGAACTTGGGGATGAACAGCCAGTAGCTTGTGTGAGCTGGACACAATCAGCAGTTGAAGGAATTACACCATTTCTGAGTGTGAATGACTTGTGGTAATTTACGCATTAAACAGTTTTGGGCGTATATTCATGGAATGCACTTTAAAGTGGTAACGGACCACTACTCACTGCATTGGCTGCATAATTTATGAGAACCAGAAGGATGACTGCCCCAATGGGCACTTAAGCTACAGTCTTACAATTATGAGATTATCCACCAAGTGGGGGCTTCTCACCAGAGTGTAGATGGCTTATTGCAGTTACCAATGGTCCAGATGGTATACCCACAGGAGGATGAGCTATTCCAGAGAATGGTCAATGGAGAAATTGGGAATGAGCCCCGATAAATCCAAGGTGTGCTTAAGAAAGCGATGGAAAACATGTAGACCATGGATGGACAAGTGTTTAAGATGATTAGCAGGAAGCGGTTATTATTCCTGAAGCCGTCAGAAAGAGCAGCTATTGTACAAGCCGCTCATAAGGTTGTCAGGCATGGAGGCCTGAGTACAACAAAAGTGATCATATTCGCCAGTACTACTACTGGGAGTCAATCAACTATGATGTCGCAGACTATCTAGCTTGTTGTGTGAAGTGCTAGTTGCACAAGCCACATAAGAGTACAACCGAATACTGACTGGTCCTCCCTGGATTTGACTGGCATATGGTATCCATTGACATGATGGGACCGCTGATAATGAGCACAGGGGGAGCCAAGCACATATTATTCGCCATCAACCATCTGATGAAATGGGTTGAGATGAAGGCCTTGGCAAAAGTAGATGCTATCAGCACCACAATGTTCATCCTGGATCAAATAGTATATCAACATGGATGTCCACAGGTCCTGCTTAGCAATAATGGGACAAACTTCACATCTCATGTGGTCCCATTATTGAATGAGATAATGGGGATCAGAGGAGTCATATCAGTACCCTACTGGCCAGAAACAAATGGACTGGTAGAACGAGTGGATGGAATGCTGGCCATGACACTGAGGAAGCTGGTTGCAGGAAGAACTTACGCATGGGGAATGTACCTGAGTTTGGTGATGTTTGCCTACAATATCAGTCATCATACAACAACAGGAAAAATACCATTTGAGTTGTTAAATGGGAGGAAGGCCACATTGCTGCTAATTTTATATTTGGTGTGGAACCAACGTTGGGGATGAGTGCCAAACAGTACTTGAAAAACTAACAAATATCCTGTTTGATATGTAATCGCAAGCATATGATACTACATTGAAGAAAAGTATAAGTGCAAAATTGACAGATGATAAAAACTGACCAGCCTTCGCAGAATATCAAATTGACAAAAGAGTAGCCTATTGTAATACACATGGTTTCAGAAGAAGAAACAAACTAGATGCATTGTGGTCAGGTCTGTTTGAAGTTATCGCCAAGACAGCAACTGATGCCTATTCCATCAAGAATCTCTTGGATGGAAGAGTTGTGAATCGAGTCCATGCTAAGTATTTGAAGCAATGGATCAATAAAAAAATTAAGAGTCCCCAAAGGACCAATGAACCATTAAGTTGGTCATGTCCTGATGATTAGGTCAAGTCCAAAAAGGACCTCTGAACCAATCTAGGATGGTTAAGTCCAAAAAAGGACCTCAGAAACATAGAAAACTGGCAGGTTTAAGTACCCAAAACCCAGTTTGGGGGAAAAAAGATGGACCGCTGAACCAAAACAAGGTCAAGTCCCATGAAAAAAAGAAGAATAAAAATAAAAGGTTGATAAAAGATATTGGGAAAAAAGCTTATAAACCGCATAGAAAAAACTATTATTTTTATTTTTTTATTTTTAATTATTTGTCCTCAATATGGGGATGATTCCGCCTATGTCACCTCTTGGGGAGGGAGGATGGATCTCAGTAGGAATAAAAGGCCTGTCAAAATTGATGTGATACTGGACGTTAGTGAGTGCTAGACCTACATGAAACCATGTTCTTTGAGCGGATGCAGATCTCTGCAAGAAAGCAACTAGGGGAAGGGAAATTGAAATGTTGGAAGAAGTCAATCGCAAAACCACAGAGTGGGGAGGAAAGCAACAGTATAAAAAGAGGCAGTCAGAAAATAGCCTCAAGTAATCCCAATATGATACTGTAGCCAGAAGATTAGTCTTGAGTCCCTGATGATGGGCTTCGTCAAGAACACTGGACATATGGGCTGGCAGTGAACAAGGGATGCTTGACGGGGTTGCTGAATCATGCCCTCAATTAACCATCAGTAGAAGATACTGATGGGAAGCTCCAGAGATGAGATAGTCATGCAGAGAGAGAATGGCATCCTGCAAGCAATGACTACAGGCTTCTCAGAAGCTGAAGCTGAAGGAGTGGTGAAACCCAGGAAAGGCTGGAAGCTTTGTGGACTAACATCAAAGAACTTGGACAGCAATGCAAAGAGCATAAGTGGCGATATCCCGATCTAGGGTGTTCTCAAGGTCAGAGGGATTCAGCGCTAGGGACAAAGCCTTGATGACTTGGGCTCAGAATTCAGCATAGGGGAGCTCAAAATGAATACTGTTACCAATGGTGAGCTTGGTAGCTAAGACAGGTGTTTTATAGTATTGTCTGAGTCAGAAGAGGAACTCAGGAAGCAGGTCTGACCTGGCAAGAAATGAGCAATCAAGAGCACGTGACATAATCTCTGGAGCATCCACGATGATGATCAGTGCATCTGCAAAAGGAGCCAAATCCAGGAGAGTTTTGAAATCCAACCCAGGAATTGACAATAGAGGAAAAATAGGCTGAGAGTTGTTTGAAACGATTACAAGTCTGGTTTTGGAAGGATTGGTTACTTTTTCTGGTAATTTGATGGAAGGACTAGCCGCTGGCTCCAGACTAGGAGTATTAGTCCTGGAAGGACTGTAGAAGAGGTTTCATCATGCATCCCAACTAAACTGCTGGAAGAGCCAAAGATCTTGATCAGATAAACTATTTAGAAGCTGCTGGTGCTGCGACTCAGAATTCAACATATGAGCTGGATGAGAGGGGAGATGTTAGACTTATATGGAAGTCACCATTATGCACTATGCAATCCATTAACTCCAACTTTGGAGAAATTAATTTCAAAAAGAATGGGATAAGCTCTCCAATAGATGAATTAGGAATGACTTGAGCCAAGAAGTTAAGAGAGAAATAACAAGGGCGAGCATAAATAAGTATTATTAATTGGGCCACAAAATGAACATTGATGGCAAGAGTCTCCTGTCTAGGATGAGGAGAAAATCAGGAAATCAAGGACACTGGACCAAGAATCCTGAATATGACAGCGGGTAATATGCCCTGATGGGGGGAAAACTGGATCCCAGGACTAAAATTGTCACAAGTAAATCAATCAGCCCTGCATGACAGTTGATCGTGGGGACTGCACTCTGAGTAGGCAGTAGAGAGGAGGAAGAGGAGGAGCGCTGCATGCCAAAGGTCATCTTTAGCAGCGTTGAGTATTGATGATCATACTCTGCTTGAGACAATGATGTATTCAACTGAGGGTCTGAAGCGATGTTCTCATGCCCTGGTCCTTTTCTTGTTGGTAATCTAGGCAAGAGAGGGTATGTGTTAGGATTTTTGCCCATATTTCCAGCATGCTAGATTACCAGGAATCGCTAGGGGATAATTTTCTAAGGCGAGGTGAATTAAAAATTGGTTGACCAAGATTCTGGAGTAACTTTGTTTGGGGACTTTAAATTATTTGCATGGTTGTATCCGTCAGGGATCAATCTGGATGAATACTTAAGATCTCGTTGGGCGGAGTTGCCAACAATTAGGGGCATCTGATAGTGATTAACTATCAGGTGTACTGATTGGGATCGGTCAGTTTTCATCACTGACTGTTTTAAAATGAGTAGCAAGTTGTGAGGCGAGTGATGCTGCCTACAACTAGTGAATTGATCAGTTGGTGTATGACCTGCATTAATGGGTAAAAAGTCACATTACCTAAGCAGGTCGCTAGCCAAATATGGTTGGTTTGCTTGTATCAAGAGGAAAACGTTAGAGACACATTTTCCGACTCTTTCTGTTTAGGTCATGGATGTCCAATGACAGAATCCTAACCAGGATGGGGAAGAACATCGCTACTGAGACAAGGATGGGTGATTAATGGCAACAGCTGCTGTTTCATCGAAGAGGTGTCAACTGAGGGTTTGATGACTGAATCCCCACTATAAATTCCCTATAATTCACTTATAATAAAAAACAGATTGTTAGATCATATTATAGATATATAGTTCTATAGTTATTCATCCGGTATATAGTTTAATTAGTAAACTATTATCAGCTTTAAATTGTTCTATTCTTCTCAATGATATTATTTTTGTATGCAATAATTGGGAGACTCATAGAAAAAAGAGTAAAGATCTGAGCGGGGATCTAGAGAAGAAGGAGAAACAATCAGGGATTGCTGCCAACTGTGTGTTGGTTGAAGAGACTGTCACCAGGGAATCTCAGAGAAGATCAGTTTGGACAGAACAAGGGAACGAATCCCTAGATCATGACATCTCAAGTATTTTAAATTGAGAGTATTGGCCAAGTGTTGGGGTGAGATGTAAGAATTCTACTCAACTACAGATAATAGTCGTCATACTATTATCAACTGATAATCTGATATACTATACAACGCAGACAAAGTGCACAAGAAACCAAACCTGTGCAGTAAAAAGTTTATTGGAGTTGTTTGCCAATAATAGCCCAAACAAGTAAATTTTTACGGGCTCACTACCACTGCCTCCCCTGAGTTTGATCCTGGAGGATGAACTTTGGGTAGAGGATAATTATGACTATGTTGGTTTTGCTCATAAAACCCCAAACTGAGATAATAAATAGCAAATGCGGTCCATGGGTATCTGGCCTATCATACACTGCGCATGGAGGTTTTCTGGGTTTTATTTTCTTTTCACATTTTTTCAATTCCCTTAAATAGTGCAGTATCATTTTCGGTCATCCCACTTCAAATAGATTTTTTGATGCTAATTTTAATTTTATTTCTAATTTTATATAATTGAACAAAATGAAGCTCTATTTTCTCTATCATTAACTGCATATTCATTTGTTTTTCTTAGTATACTATACAATATAAAAGTAATAAAAGTTTGGAGCCATGACATTGTAGATAATGGCTTTACAGTAGTTAGTATATTAAGCCAATTTTTGTTATAAAAAATCTTTTAATGTGGCACACTTTCAGCAGTAATATCCTGCCAAACTTATTAGCATTATTATTAAGGGTTCTATTGCGCCCTGAAGATTAGGTTTATGATTCTAATAAATGCTCCTACAAATGTTTTAGGTACTAGTGGTGTCCAACCCAAAATGCTTTTACGTCTCTATTTTTCATGTGTCAAACAAAGGATTTATAAGACAATAATCTAAAATACCTAACATGGTGCTGCGGAATTGAGCTTAAGAAATCTAATTAGAAGGGTAAAAGGGGTCAAGGGATATTTTCTTCTGGCTCCAGTATCTTCAGGTAATGGGCAAAGCCAGACTAAATGAGGGTGGAACATCAACACTGAGGGGAAGAAGGAGATAGAGGTGAGGTTTTCTTCATTGATGAGGCCAGCAGTGTGCATCACTCGATGTATTCAGCAAGCTGGTGCTCAGTAAAAGTATTCATTTCTGGCGCATAATTAAGTGATTTGATGCGCTTGCAAGTTTGAGGGAAGTTGGGATCAAAGAGTGAAGCTTGCACTACAATACAACATGCATGGCCTGATGCAAACTTGAATTCTTCAATACCAAATTCAAATTACCAGAGAAAATGTTGGGGAAATATGGGATGGGAATAACCGATCTAAAGTGGCTATTATCATATGGAAGGCTTGGTAGAGGAGGGAGTAACTGCTTTGACAGCCTTTTAAAATTATTTTTGTAAGATGGATATCTGTTATGAGGATGGAAATGGCAGAGTGGAGTCAAGTTAGGGGATGTGTAAAAATTAGGTCAGCCAAAGTCAGGTTTGATTCTGTAGGTCCATCTTTCATCATCAATACAGTCAAGACCCTAAATGGCTTTGATTTAGCCAGCACTGGGTCAGAAACAGAAGTTGGTTGGGTGCAGGAGCTGATTAGCCATGCACAATAGACCATGGCAACTCTGCTGGCGCTTAAGCAGAAGTCTGCTAAGAAAAGTTTTATGCAGAAAAAATCCTATTGGGTGGAATGGAGGCAAAACCTTGGTGGATGAGGGTTATGCGATAGGAGCAAACTCTATTAAAAATCTGGTGAAGCATTGGTAGAGCAGACGCCAAAGGAGTAGCAGTAGAAGCAGTTTCAGAAAAAACTATTGGTTATTTGCACCTTAAAGAGTAAGCTGTCATGAAAACAGCAGGAAAATTTAGAACAGCCTGCCAGTTAAGGTGCTGAAACACCCAATTTTGAGACCAAATGCCAAAGGCACTGCTCCATAATTGACTGTGGTTATAATGGGAATGAATTTTGCATACAAGCGCCTATGGGCCATAGCTGTGAATATAAACCTAGCAACAAATCAGGCAAATATCGCCCCAGGGCCCATGGGTTTTAGATATAATTGAGTCAGGAAGAATGGTTTGGATTTTTCATTATAAAAACTGGAACTACAAAATGTACTTTTTATTGTATATAAAAAAATAAATCAACCGTCAATTTCCTTAATGAGCTAAAAATTATTAAAGATATGATTGGATTTAGGGAATAGTTTAGAAAAGCTCAGAATTGGGCCCTCAAAATTTAACATAACCAGGAAAACTTTGAGGGAGTGGGAATGAAAAAAACTAATTAGAACTGAAATCAAAAAGATTGGCGGTGGGCTGAATTTCTGCCAATTTAGCCTTGGATGACTGAATTGGGGTTTCACCACTTTCTAATGATTAGCACAATGGCTTCTTGCCCAATAAGCAATGGGAACCTTCAAGGGACACACATAGGTGCGATACCATGAGGTCAGGAACAGGTTTGGTATACCCAACCTGCCCTCAACCAGTCGCTTTTATGTCCATTTGGCCAAGCAAAATTTATTTAATGACAATTCTGAGATGAGAGAGGATGGTTCGGAGCTGGAGGCAACTTTTCAAAGATGCCTGACGCCATCAGCAAGTTTTCCCAAAGATCCAACATAAGGCATATTTGTTTTAAAGGGTACAAGCCTTATTAGATTTGTTTCCGAAGTTTTGGAGGCAGAATTAAAATTTACAACATCAATTACCAGTGGCTTGGTGCTGCTCGTGAGTGTTGCTGAGGATTCGATCCTTGATACTCCATTTACTGAACATGTGCACCCATAAGGCTTCGTTGCTATGGGTTTTAGGTTTTCAGATATCTTAACACAAATGCCCTTTATTTTCTGTACTAATTTGACACAAGAATTTGTGGGGACAAGTGGTGGAATCTTCTGAGGGATGGATGTTACCCAACGCTCATTACCACACTGGCGAGATCACCCTGTGTGATGAGAGGAACCGCTGCCCTCTTAGGCCCCTATTTGGTAGGGAATGGGAACACTGCTCGGTCAAGGCAAAGGGGATGCTCCCCCAGCTTACATAAACTTTGAAGCGCAAGAGACATATGTTGCATCCATTTTTAATGCATGTCCAGAAGAGATTATCAGGGGTGGATTTGATCATGGAGCGGGGGTATTGTGATGTGGGTGATGCTATTGAAGGGGTATATTGTAGCAAAAAGCATGAGGATCCTTAAATGATTAGCGCCATTAGCAACCACAAACTGTAGCATGGGATCAGCACCATAGGGTACCAATACCTCTGTTATCTCATGGTGGAGGCGTTCTGGAGAGGTGGGAGGGCGTCTAGCAAACTGGACAAACAGCATGACATCATCTGGAAGCTATGTTCAGATGGTCAGTATGTGTGTTTTTTCCTAATGGCAGGTCTGCTGCTGTCATGTCGTGGGCATCTCAAGAGAAGCCAAGGGCAAAGTACCCTTGAAGGAGCAAATATCTATAGAATTAACAGGTTTTTAAATCACTATGGCCATATCTATGTTTTCCTCACTTGTGTAGGGGAAGAGCTTTTCATAACTTGCCCTGGAGGCTAAAAGTAAGTTGCTCTGAAGGTGCTTGAGGTGGCTTTAAAGCATCTCTCTGGCATGCAAAATTATGGGCTAGGTTCAGAGGTAAGACATAGCAACTGAAAGCGTTTGAGGCAATCTGGGCCAGCTCAGGCGCATTTCAGCAGCAGCCAATAAATACCATGATGGAGTGAACCACCACCCCATGCAGGGGCACTGGGCTTCAATTGTATTAACATAATCTTTAAGTGGTGCAGGCGGAAAGGTTGGCTGAGAGTAAAAATTTTACAAATTTATTTTGGTCAGGCAAGTGATCAATCTAATAGAAACAAGGATGCTCCCACTTTTGTACTTTCTAATAAATTTCACATCTTAAAAAACTCTTGCTTTTATCACTTTCTTTAAAACATTACAAAACTAGGGAAAAAATTTTGAGAGATGTTGCAATTGGAACTACAACAGGTCAAGTTAGGCACAGGTATGTTTGCACTTCAAAAAGGTATAGCTGTAGGAAGACAGCGCCCAATTAAAGCAATGTAAAGCTTGATAAATATAAGCCTTTAATGTAGAAGAATTCTCCAAAACCACTTTAATCTTGGTAGGTACTTCCAGCTTGGCTATTCGTCATTGATGGTACTCTTCAGAATGTGCATCACCATTTATATCCTTTTTCATGCTGGGGTAACCCAATTTATACCTTGCCCTCTAGTCAGTCACCTTACTTCCAAGATCCTAAACTTTTTAGGTTTTTCTCCTTACGGTCTTCTAATAGCCAGTGGAATATTATCTCTTTAACCTGATGGTGGTCTGTCAAAAGTTGGGCACGTCTTGAGTAAACTGTTAAACATGGTAGCATCTTAAAGATATTGGTTGACTGGCAATGATTGAGACAAATATTACTGAAGTAATCTGATAATCTCTGATTGATGGGTATGGAACTAATTTAAGAACTGATTAAGTGGATAAGGATTGATTCATTGGAAATTAGGATTATATATAATTTAATCTAAATAAAAGCTAAAAGTTAGGAAAGAAATATTTAGTGATATATCTGAAGGCAGATTGACCGGAATGATTTGCTAAATGATATAGATAGTGGGACAAGTGTAAATGCGAGGTTTATAGGGTATTGGGGGTAATAAAGCTGGTGGCAATATGATATGTTTAGTTAAACACAAAACTAAACATTTTACCTCACTTGACCAAAAATAGATAATTGACAAATTTCCAGCTGCTGGTGTTAGGATTATTAATTGAAGGGTTGTGGCATCTCTGCACTCTGATGGAAATACTTTCAGATCTTACTGTGTACTCAATTGATAAGATGTCCTTTGATGGGGCCATTGATCTTATATGTGACATCAACTTCTTCTCTATGATCTTTAATAGCCCCTAACAGTAGTGTTTAAGCTTACTCGTCACACCAAACACATGGTAAGCATAATAGATCACTCGCTCCCTTATGCTTAGGAAAAACAACTTTGGCAACAATGGTTATCATGCTCCCTACATTTTTTGAGCCATCAAATTAAAAAAGGCCTCATGTTAAAGCTAAATTAGCATTTTAGAAGGGTTTCAGGTTTTAACTGGAAGTCATTTCTTTTTCCATGAACGTAGGTGTACAGGATTAGTGTCAAAGCAGGTTGGCGGCTGTAAAGAGCTAAAATGGTGACCTTCCAATGGACTAGTGGAATTCAAAATGTTATTTGCGAAGATTGTGAAAGGCAGGAGTGATTACAAATGGTCAGTTATCATGATGCTATATTGACTTTGATCCATTTTGTAAGGTGCTCAATAGCCTCTACAATATATTTAAATTTTCCACTGGCAGTTAGAGACCCCAAAACAATTATTGACATAATGTGAAAAGAAATTACTGTTTTATTAATTGTTATTAGATGTTCTTTACAACCTGGTGCTTTCACTAATCACTCATGGCAGTGAAAATGGGCTTTATGTATAAGAAGTGCATCAAACCCATTGGTAGTATTGTTTAAGCTAATTGTACATCTTCTAGGATCCGTCATGGCCTGTGGCTTTTTTGCTTCTAAAAGAAGATCTTTATGCTTGGTTGATCATGGTATGATGCATTCATGGGTTTCTATTAGTTTGAAGAATTTTCCATCCCTTATAAAGGTTTTCTTTATCAGTTTGTCTAAAGTGCTTTATACTTCTTCTGGTTCGTTATTGTAATTCTTAATTAAAATCTTTCATAAAGTACATCTACCATATTTGTGGGCAATATGACAGTTGGTAGCTTAGACAGTCCGGCAGTTTTATTGATGATTTATAACAGATCAGTGTAAATTTAAAAGTTATTTAATTGTAAATGCAGCGCCCAGAGAGCTAGATATCCCTCCAGCTCCTTGAGGTTCTACAGTTACTTAAGCAAGAAGTGGTCAGTTACCACTTTGAAGTTCATGTAGATGATGTAAACATTAAATTGATTGATTCCAAAAATCACCGCTAACACTATTTTTTGGTAACAGTGTAATTTCAGTTATGATCATCTAACGTTCATCTGCAGTATGATTTGGGGTGCTCTACCCATCGGCATTGAGTTGGGACAATACATCTCCTATGGCGTTGAGGGAGGCGTCTGTCTGAAATATTAATGATTATCAAGAGTTGTTTACAAGAGTACCATTGTTGTAGCAATGCTGATGTGAAGTCATTCAAAAGCCAGCTGACAATTTGGCGTCCATTCAAATAGGGTTACGTTTTAAATAGGTGGAATAGAAGCTTCCTATTTACTAAAAAATTTCTATGGACCGCTGGTGATGGCCAGCCATTCCTTAGGAGAATCTGGATGTCTCGTTTTCTGGCCAGTGTCCTCATCTTCTCGATTTCCTCTATGTTGGCCAGATGGGATTGCAGCCATCTTGTTGATAAAAAGCCCATATACATGAGTTGTTCTCAAAAGAAGTTACATTTCTTTGGCTTGACAACCAAATTTGTGGCAGCTAGCAAAAGGAAGACTTCTTCCAGGTGCTTCTAATTATTGTTAAATGTCTTTGAGAAGATGTTTTGCCATCCAAGTAAACGAAAAGGTAAGATATCTATAAGTCTCACAGTATGCTGTCTATAACCCTTTGGAACGTGGCAGGCTATGTATTAAACCTCATCAGCATTTGAATTACTTTAAACAACCCTTATTTTGTTAAAATAAAGTTTTCTTTCCAGAGAATCTCTATCTGTCAGTAACCAAAATTTTATCCATATCATTAAGTTTTTTGACCCGCTAAGTTGGTTAAGCCCATTGTCAATTATTATAATAGGGTAAGGGTTATTTTCATTACATTGTTTAGTCGTTGGTAGTTGATTATTAATCATTAAATCTAGCCCTTCTTTTTTCATGAGTAAGACAGGAAATGCCCACAGGCTTTAATAGTACCAGAAAATCTTTCAGAACAGCTGATTGAATTCATCCATGGATGACCTTTTCCACTGCCTTGTACTGGAAGATGGTGGAGGCTTATTGGCGGATGGCTGCGGTATCAATATGATATATAATATATCCTTAGCACATCCCAAATCATTATTGTTTATTGCAAAAAGTTATTTTTTTATAAATGCTATTGCTAATCTTTTGTATCTTCTACCAGACCAACCAGAGATTTGCAAGGTATGACTGAACAGATGGAATTAAAAATCTTTTTACCCAATCTTAACTCCTTTAGTGTTCCAAAATCATGTCCACTGTGAACTTCCTCCATCAGTAGAATGCGGAGGAGAGCAATGATTTGGTGCCATTTCACCTTTAAAAGGCATAAATAGAGTTTAGCTTGCAATATACTAATCTCTCTGTGATCTAGGAGAATGAGCTCTGGTGCTGTGGTTGGTTTTTGACTTGGCAGTTGAAGGGCATAAACATTTCGCTATATAAACCTAGTATCTTCCGGTCAACTTCCATTTTCTCTATGGCTTGGTGGCTGGGAGGAATGGTAACTTGGCAGTCAGCCCTCAGTGGTATGCTTTCCAATTCAAAATTTTGGTGCGGTAAATACTATGTATGACTGCGCCCTTTTCAGTAGCTAATGGGTATAATACCATCTTTAAAGACTAGGTTTATGAACAGTGGAATTTTTCCCCATTAGCTGGTCTCCTCTCTGGTAATGCTTTTGAGGTTCTGTCGAAGATTGCCAATTTTTTAAATGAAATTAGCCTTGACGCCACATGTCCTCATGATGGAGGTTCCAATGAAAATAATGTAATAGGTGTTTAGAAGTACAATCTAGGGAGCTGACACAAAAAGCAATCAAAACTTAGTTGCAGTGTGCTGTAGGCACCTAGTAAGGTAGTTGAGTTGGGTCTCACTGTCCACATTTTTAGTGATGGTCAATATCTGGCAATAATACCAGCTTTTTTACTAAATTAGTCAATATAATGTCAATATGGTCACCATTAACTACTAAAGCCTTGACCCAGAGTTAGACTATGGTAAAACAAATAAACACTTTCAGAATAGTCAGAATCAAAGGTATTTGTTAAGTGTACGCCAAGCTTTTTAACCTGATCCAGGTAGGACTGTAATTAACCACAGAGTATGGGGCTAGTATTCTTTAATTCTCCAAGGGGAATAGACACATAAGCCCTTCCTAGATTTGGCATATCTTTGGAAGCAACTGGCAAGTTGGACTTCTCCAGCTGCTTTATGAAGGGATTTAATACACCTTTAGCTGTCAGAACTATAGTGTCCTCTCAGTGGGAGCGTGTGGTGACATCCAGTAAGTCATCAGTGATGATTTATAGAGAGGTGAGAGTGTTAAGGCGCCAAGAATAAGATTAGGGATATGTTGTAATCTGGTGGAAGTAAGTTGTACCATTTCTACTCCACCACCCTCTTTCTTGTTATTCAGTATCCGCTGTTCCCATATGATGTACCTTGGGCTTAGACCCCTGGCTTTGAATTAGTTAACGTATTGTCCTTTTACCGTGCATTGGTGGAATATGATATTGCAAATGCAGCTCTTCTGGATCTGATGGTATTCACGCGTTTCATTTTGGCGTCCTTCTGGAGTGCTTCTCTGGCCTCACAATTAATATAATACCTTTTTTGGTGCAATAAAGGTCGCAGAATAGCTGTGAAGATTATCTACTATGAAATAAGTTATACCCATTGTATAACAAAGGAAGCATGTCTCAAAATGACTCTTTGTATGTTTTACAGGCGTTTCATAAAGCAATCTGTACGCTGTAATTTTCAGGACTTTTGCATCATATAGAACCCAAGGCTTGAAATATTGGCCATCATCAAACACTAGATTTATTTTTTTCTTGAAATTTATTGAGAAAGGCAGTCTTCATATTTTTCATTATCTCTATTTCAACAAAATCCTTTTATTATGATGCTTTTTGCATCTTTTAAGAAAGCCCAGTTTCACTAATCTTATCGTCATTAGCTCCTGAATTTTTGAACTTAGTGAGTTCATTAGAGTTGTCATTTATATTTGTAGCTTGTACTGTCCATGCTAATCTTGAATTATGACAAGAAGGTGTGTATGTATCCTCTAATGCCAAAGTTCAGCAAATTGCTAGGGTTGAACTTGAATAGCTAGCGTCTTCAGATGCTTGGTTTTGGATTTGCGGCACAGATGGTAATCCAGCTCTACTGGATCTTTAGCTGAAGAGAGGTGGAATAGAAGGATAAGCCAAAAATGGTGTAGGGTAAGCTGGTGATTTGTTGCAGTTTTCTGGGACAGTTTATAGTGGTACGGGGGAGGGTGTGTTTTTGTAATATCTATTTAAGTGAATCTGTTGGGTGTGAGTAGAGAATAAGAGCCTCTGGTTTATTTTGCTTTGAGAACGCCCATTAATTTGGGATTCTGAGTCTGTTAGACTAAATTCATGTTCATTTGTGAATATCTCCTTAAATTTATGGGTGATAGGGACATTAAAATTTAGAGGGTTCACCTCATACCTCTTCCCAGAACTGTTTAATTTTTATAAAAATATTGGCACTTACCTTTAAAGGATTGCTCAACTTCTGGAAATCTTGTTCTATAATGGCGAGTTAAGCCTTCAGATCAAAGTTTTTCTTAGTGAGGTGTGTGATATTTAAGCTCTGGGCCTCGACCAAGTTGTTCTCTAATCCAATCTCTCCATACATGTGGTTGGAAAATCATATGGGGTCATTCAGACGCTCATCCAAACTTTTGTTTCTTGTTTGTTTTTGCATTGATTCTTTTCCCAAGGTCTTGAATCTGGTTGTGGTGATTGACCCCTGCTCCTGAAAGGCGAACAAAATGCCAATCCAGAATTTCTAAGAACTGTTATATAGTTTGGCCAAGATAGGCATGGGCCTCTCAATTGGCGGCCTCCGCCATGGCATGCCGCTGTATCTATGCTTTCAGTAAAACTTAATCTGGCTGCAGTGGTGAATTGCAATGACTGCCCATTGAGATGACGTCCAAAACTGTTCTAACACCTCGCCAATGATGTGGGACAGATTGAGATTTGGTTGGTCATCAAGCTTGTCTACTCAACAATATGTTTGCCTTATAATGTTGTTTGTGTAAAATGACCGCATGAGCTTGAATGATGAATTTCAATTAATTTACCAACGGGTATTTGTCCCAGTGTTGAGCTTCTGAAAACTTGACCAATCCACTGACCTTGATGTGTTGCTGCGAGGATCCACATGGTTTGGCAGATCAAAATATTTTTATATTGGGCAACCATTTTTAAAATTTTTATCTTAGTAGCGACTACTTAATCACATGGACAGTGACATCTCTCAAAAAATAAGAAAAAGTTTTCATATAAATAATTTTAGTTTTTGTAATTTCTGATCTTCCCTAAGTGTGCTTAGTTGATTACTTCAGTGTGAATATGGTATCCATGCAAAAGCCATTCCATGACCTCCTTAATGTTTTCAGTGAGTACGCTGGCATTTTGATATACCCAACTGAGAGACCAGTGTCCTATGTGGATGAGCTCTAAAGTGGAAGCATCAGCTTCCTCATGTGACTTCTGAGGTGGAAGTGATTCATGAGGCTCAACTGCATAAATGGTTTGAGGGGAATATTTGCCCTAAAAGCCAATGGTGAGACAATTGAGTTCTAGACTTATGGTGTTTAGATCCTTTGTTTCTTATATGGTGTTGTCCCAAGTGCCCCCTAAAATGAGCACCAGAATGTTGCAAATGGAACTGCAACTGGGCAATATAAGCACAGAATGTCTTCACTTTAAATAGATAAAACTGTTGAAGACAGCGTATCTCCAAATAAACGTATAAAAACAAAATAAACGTCTATCTTTTTTAGCATTAGTCGTGCTCAACCCAAAATGGGGAGTCACCACGCATCAAAATGTAAGCCTTTATTAATGATAAATTTTAAAAATCTTGCTTCATCTTAGTGGGTACTTCTAGCTTTGAAATCTGTCTTTTATGGTATTCATCAGAATGTGCATCGCAGAATACATTCTTTTTCATGCCTGTCCAACCCAAATTAATACTTTTATCTCTAGTCAATCAGCTTAATTCCCAGCTCACATATCTTCTAGATTTTCCTCCTTATGGTCTGCTAGTAGCCAATGGATTAAGCTCTCTGAGACTTAACTATGGTCCATACAAGGTTGGGCAAATATTGGGGTGTGATTTAAAACCTCAATAGCATCAAAAGGGTATCGGTAAACTGTCATTGCTCAAGACAAAATTTACTGAATCATCCTGAAAATCTTTGATTGGAATGGAACTGGTTTGAGGAGCTGAGTAAGCAGATAAGGTTTGATCCGCCAAAAATAAGGATTGTGCAAATTAATTTATATAAGCTTATAGTTGAGTCAGAAACTGCTAGCAACATATCTGATGCAGTTCTAATGGTCTGATCTGCTGAAGGAATAGTTATCAGGGCAAGGGTAAAGGCGAGTTCTATAGGGTATTGGGGGTAATAGGTCTGGTGGAGAAATCTTATGTTTGGTTAAAACCAAATCTTAACAGAGTCTTAGTTATATTTGCCTATAAGCTACACTTCAGAAAGATAAGGTTCATTCCTAAGATGAAAAGTTTTATCAATGGAATCTACGCTGATGGAGTGGACCTATATGATATAAACAAATAGAACTTCATAATCAACTTTCTCCTTCAAACTAATCATAACATAATGGTACTACATTGTAAATATTAACTAGTTTCATTATACAATTAGTGGAACATCTTGGGATAGTCAAATAAATAACTTTTGAGCTATATGTGGGCTTGTTAAGTTAAAGGATTTTTTTTCAAAAAAAACAGCAGTTAGAGCTTCATGCTAAACCGGAGGTAATAATGCAATGGAACCAAGAAATTTACGTCCTTTATTAGTATACCAACACATGAGATCATAAAAAAACAAAAAGCTGAATAGTCACATCTAAATACTGAGAGGGGTTATAGATTATCAGTATCCTAAAATCTGTTGGAAAATGGACTACAAATGAGACTAACTTCATAACTTATAGTCATTTGCCTCCAGCACCCTGAATGATCATTAACAAGATCAGAAAGATTTAGAATTAAATTGCTGCAAAAGTATGCTCAAATTTTTCCATTCATTAGTATGCCATTGAGTGCGCAAAAAAGAATACTATATTGACATGGTTAGTGCTTAAGCCATATGATCCAGGTCAATTAAATGAAACAAGGCCAGTGACAAACCTTGCAGAGAAAAAAAAAGCCTCTATACCAAGAAATAGTTGTATCACTTGCACCCCTTTATCCACTCCTGTAATTTGTAGATAAGAAAGATGGTTTTAACAGCTAATGATTAATTACCGTATTAAATAAAATTATAATGAAAGATTTATATTCTTTACTATATTCAATGATGCTATGGGTTGATTAAGGGGTATTAAATACTACACTTCTCAGAAGCCAATAGTGAATAATGGAAAACAACTGTTTAAAGAGGAACATAAAAACTGTAGATATCACTTCTCACAGGTCAATACAAACTGAAAAAGGTGCATCAGTTAGTTGTGAAAATGTTTGCCACTTAGGTGATATGTCACCATCGAAGTTTTATTTTAATTTTAGTTGTGTTCACATATAGCTTGATATCAATGTGTCCTTGAGGATACCTACTCACCGTTAATGAATTAATATAAAAAGTCTTAAGAGAATATTATAAACCCAATTAGAAGTTAAGCCATGAAAATGTCAAATTTATTGTAATTATGAATGGAATACTTAGTCATACAAGGTATAATTAAAGAAATCCCTCAGCGCCTGAAACCCAATGCTGCTAAACGCTTTAAGAGCCTGGAGAAAATATGACGTACAGGTATTCCTGAGAACTATGTGATACTACTGCAAATTAATAAAAAGATTTTCCCACTAATAAAAAATTATTCCACCTGCTGAGAATTTGGTGCACTGTTTCATTGGACCCTAATTTAAAATATCCTAATATTTTAAAAAAAGCCTACATGGAGGTCCAATTACTAATATTCCTGTAATAAAATCTTCACTTGCCAAGGAAACCTTTGCTACCATCATAGATATCCAGCAACCACAACATCAAACAAAGGTCACATGGACCACTGATCTACTAATATGGGAATAAGACCCATCAGGAGAGAGGTTAAAAAGATAAGCTTTAAGAATTGAGAAGCACACCAAAGGTCAAGCTTAAGATGAGCAGCATGCAAACTTAATTGTTCAGCAGCTGGTTGTTGGATTTAGTACCTAAAAGTTAAATAAGTATATACTTTGTTTGTGTTGTCAGTTTTTGTTAAGGGTTTGGTGGTCTATGATCTTGGAAAGTGTTGTACCCTATCTTGTTTGCTGCGCACTAGTTATCTTCTATTCAGCAGGTACATCCATTATTACATCATCATAATATTTGACATTGTAGGTATAAATATCTTAATTATAAATGGAAATGGTTGAACTGATTGAAAGAAGAGGTTATGCAAATTTAGGTGTTTGGTTCACTGGGGACAACCTTTGTGCCACTTGCATGACAACACTAGTGGCAGTAAAGACGAAAAAAACCAGAGATATGGGTACCACCAATGCCATTGTAAAGGAGTGTGGCCCCTATTAGCCTTAGTGGATGGTTTTTAAGAGATATTATGGTTTTACATAAAAACAAAATTTTATAATATTTTATTATAAGAGTGTAGAAGTACCATAACAAAATATAACGTGCAGGGTTTTGGGTTTTATAACTAAAGAATTTTAACAAGGTTCTAGTAAGTTCTGATTGCTTTATAACAGGATTGTGCAATTCTTAATCCCCGCCACATTAGGGTTGAAAATCTATCATTGAATTTCAGTTTATATTTTTAAACTGAAAGCCTCAGAATTCATAAAGGCAATTTATAAATAATATTGTTATATTTCCACTAAAACATTTGCTTATGCTTTAATTTGTTTTGTTATATCTTCACTTGAGGCTTCCCTGGGTTAATTTTTTTCCACAGGGAAAGCATTTAAATAAAGCATTTGTTTAAAGATTATTCTTTTGGTGTGCTAGTTTCAGGTATATATTTTATCTGAAAATTTATCTTTCTGTATGTATTTCTGCATGGACTCAAGAGATGATGTTTTTGCTCTAAGGGTTAATTTTCTGGTGGGATAGTCTTAACAGGGAGCCAGCAGACTTTATCATTTTTGTATAATATAGCTCCGCATGTCATTAATAGTGGGAAGTGGCAAAGCCCAAGGGTTAATGATTCATTTAGTCCTATAGAGATGCAAGGTACTGTCTAGCTTAATAGCCCTTGGCAGAAGACCTTAAATTACACTTTCTTAAGGTTCCAATGCCAGCTACTAAGCTGAGTAGAATTTTGCATCATTTTAATACTAAAAATGGGGTCAACCCTAAGGATTTCCATCTTACCCATATTAATGATCTAGGGATAGCACTGGATGAAAGACAGGTAGTGGCTTCCTCAACTAGTTTGCCACCCATGACCCCCAGTGCAACTTCCTGGGCCACATCAACATCTTTCAGAATCTGCATAATACTACTCTCAGAAAATCAACCAGTTTTATAGATTAAAAAATTACTCAAGATTATTATACAATGGTTAACTCCATACCAAAAAGATGACTTCTTCAGGACCGCCCTTAATTGGAAAAATTGATGCCTTGGGTTTCCCTGGTGCAAATTTACCATCTAAAAGCCCTGTTTATGTATGACCTTGGGCAGGAAACGCAAATGACAGTAGTAATCCAGATAAATTAAGGTTACAGTAAAGAGAAATATGGTGTTTGTAATTGGGATTGAACCCTGATGGAACATTAGAATCAATTAAATATGACTTCCACCCATTATTAAAATGAGCTGGTCCAATCTCCATAAAACCCTTCATGAAAATCAATCTCCTTTAAGTGTCACTATTATTGGTTTAACCCTGTCCTCCCATTAGCCTACTCTAAATTTCCAGCACCCTGCCTATGTTAGGGTGTTGGCTATTTTTTTATCAAACCAGTTTAAATCTATCATAAAAACGTTTTTATTTTTTATTGATTATTCAAAAGTTTGCAGTTCATGTCACTACCAAGTTTAAGCTATTTAGGGCTCTCACATATTGCTCTCAATTATAGGGAACTTTTAGGTGATACCTCAAACTCTAGTTTACTAAAAAAACCCAGATTTACTTGGGATTACACCATCTCCCACTTTCTGAATTCTGCAACAGTGAACCTAAAAAGTCTTATCTGGGGTTGTTGCTGATATAGCATCATCATTCAAGAACAGTTTCAATTGAGAGGACTTGTCTTAACATTTTACTTAAATAATTTGGTCAAGCCCCCTCTGGTTCATGCTAGAGAAGAGTTCTTATGGGGGTTGGCAGCATAATTTCTTCAATGATAGTTTTCTTTGGTGGGGTAAGTTATGGATCATTGAATTTGTGTTTATGAAAGTCCTTGAAAGTTTTTACAGATGTCACAATCTTTATTATGGAACAGATGTTCTCATATGATGGGTATTTTATTCTAAGATATCAAATAAAGCCACGTTTGACTCATAGCTAACCCAGAATTTAACACCCTTAAGATTCCGATGCACCTTCCACCATTATGTGTTCTAGTTTCTTTGGGTTTTTGACTTTGAAAAAATATAGATGAAGATGTAATGAGTTCTTTTTTTAGTACTAGATGGTCCCAACCCGAGGGGGATTCATCAACATATGTAATGAGTTCTTTATTTTCCATATCCTGGTAATTTATATATAGTAAAGACCCATAGTAAGGGATTGTTGTATAGGAAGGTAAAGCTCACTTAGAAGCCAAAGACCGGCTTGGAATCTTGGTGTGAAGTTTTTTGTTGTCTACCATGGTAAGATCCCCTACCTGGTATTGATGGCTGCTCTTTGTTTCGTGTCAGCTCCTCTAAGCATTGTTTGCCATTTTTAAGATGCTTCTGGACTTGTTATTGAACTCTGCAATTTTGGAAGCAACTTTTCCGCTCCAAAATTACACTGTTTAATTTTAGGCCAGATGGTGAATAGAGGGTAATACCACATGTTGGCATAAATAGGTGATACCCTGGTGGCAAGTATAGAGAGTCTAATTATAAGATCTGAGCTAGGAAAGTTCAGCAGATCGTGTGACGTAGGTTGCTTTGGCGTATCATCTGAGATTTATCTACAGTGATTAGTCTGTCCTCAGGTTGCCCAACTGATTGGGAATGACAGGATGATGACCTACAAGGTTTGGTTCTCAAGACACTACATAAGGCTTCTCATAAATTTGATGTAAACTTAGGGCCTCAGTCACAAAATATCTCCTTTGTAACCACAAACTTGGGGAAGACATGAGTAAAAAATAGCTGTGTCAAATCCTCTGATGAAGTTGATGTTAAAAACGGGTTAAATAGGGATTCTTTGAATCTATCAACCACCACCATTATGTCATCTATCCTTTAGATGTGAGTAAACACACAACGAAGTCCATTAAAGTGAGTCCATGAGCTTTTGCTTATTGTAGTTGGTGGATAAGAAAATTCGTTGTCTTATTGATTTGTAATGGGCACAGGTAATTACTGCTAACTCAATAAACGTCATTATTCATGAGTCTATTCCAATTATATCCACACTTGATCAAGTTTATGCGCTTTGTACGCCTGAATGACCCATTATTGGAGTTTGTGATGTTTTTAGTGATGCAAGAACGCAAGGCAAAAGAAACCAACTTATTGCAAAAATTAATTTTCCTAATCTTTCAGTGTACCATCTGGATAGGGCTTTGCCAGCATTAAATCTTGGTATTAGGTCAAGGCCCTCGTGGTATATAAACTGTGATAACAAACTGCATCAAGAAGGGCCCTTCTTCATCATATAGATTATGATTGTCTTAGACATATAACTCTTTTTTTAACAGAATCAGATGATGTGACAGGGGCATTAGGCAGATTGCTAGTAAAGGGCTTGTTTTTAAGACACAGAGTAGAGAAGTTATTGCCACAATATCAGGAGGCTGAGGGGCCAATAATGACTGCTTGGAATTACAATAACCATCTCAATGTCATCATACGCATCTAGCCAAAAAGGGGACTGTGACTAAGTTTATTTGGTAATAGTTGGTGGACTATTAACAAACTCATTAAAATGAAGATTAAAAAATTATGATAAGTCAACGTCTGCCTTTGTGCTAGCTTCTGTGACTTGAAAAAGTATATTAGCAATTTATGATTAGAACTCACACCCATGGTGTGCTTAACTCCTTAAAGCAGGTAATGTCAGTGCATCAAGACATAGTGCCATAGTCAACTCTTTAGTGCAAATGGCCCATGCACAATTTGCGCACTAAACTTACCTGAAAAGTAAGCCAGTGAATATTCTCAACATTTGTTATCATTCAACAAGAAGCACCCACTACCATACCAGAGGCATCACACGCTACAATAAAAGCTTGTCCTCATTAGCATGGCTCATTAATAGCGTAGTGGTAAAGTTTTTTTATTGTTATTAAACGCTTTTTGGCACACAGACGAATTAAAAGGCGAATTTTTGCCTGTTAGTAAGTGTAGGGTTATGCAAACTGACAGATGACCAGTAAAACTTTTCAAAGAAGGTGATAGACCCAAGGAAGCTGCGAATTTGTTTCAGGGTCAAAGGAGTGAGTCAAGAGTGAAAACTCCAGTTTAAAGTCATAATACGGTGACATGATTAAGATGCCAAATAACTTTGAACTGAACTATGTCTTTAAAATACACGTTTGGAATGTTGTGCAAATAAACCCAGTATGTTTATTCCTTCAGTCACATCCACCAAATCTTTAGCATGTTTCTTGTCATGAGGTGAGTGAATAAAGATACCATCAACTTAAAGGCTTTTTCTTTCCCATAATGATAACATCAGTTACTAAGATTTGATTTGAACAGATAATTTTGATAATTACACAAGTGAGATGAGCGAATTCTCAAAACCCAAATAAACTGGGCGAAAGTCATATCAGGCAATGGCCAAAACGGTGCACCCAAGGCAAAAAACGCCCTGGAGGGAGATTGGGAGCCAACACCGTCAAAAAACCCCAAACCTAAACACCACCCAGGCTTGTAAAGTTTACCACAAAACAGAACCAATATATGGAAATAAAGTATGCACAGCCCCTATCAAAAGTGGAACATGGGCTCCGACTTTTCTTAGGGGTAGAATCCCCAACCATGTGGGAAAAGGTAGGTGAGGCACTGGCCTCCCTCTTTCCCCATGCGGTATATGTTACCACCCACACCATCCACTACGGCTGGATTGATATGGGTTTTGAAACCAAAGAAAACAGACGCCACAAGAAAAGTCTGTGTCAAAATTTCCCTCCCTGAGGGCAAATGTATTGCGAGCACCACGCGCACCAGATGGAACAAAGCAAACACTTCGTTCCTCTCATTTGAATCATTTCACACCAACCTCCCCGCATAAACTAATTAAGTTAGAACTCTGAATCAGCCTTCAGAGCTACAGAGACATAATACAACTAGAATTACAGCAATTCCACCTGACGCTGAACCTGTGAACAGGAAAGGCAATCGCCATGATCAACCCAGTCCCCAACATGGCCGTGGACAAACCAAAATCCCATGCACTGTAGTGTTTCACCTCTCAGATTGGTGAGTGTCAAAACATTTTCACATCTCACCAGAATGTGCACCGCACATCTGCAACCATTGCACCGCACTGGGGCACAAGGAACATGCGTGCCCCATGAAGGAGGGCACCTTGGCACCAGACTTTGTGATGACACTATGGACAAAGATGAGGAGACCTTTGGAAATATGGTCGACGCCAACCACGCTTTCCTCTGAAGAGAGGATGGACAATACGTCCTCATAGACCCAAGCTCACCCAAATTATGTAAACAGGTGCCAAAGGCCTGCAAGCAGGCAGCAGCCAAGGCAGCATCACTCATGACCTCCTTTATTGACCTGAAACAAATTCAGGTGGACAGAGAGGAAATTGGATGAACCAGCCAATCAGAACAGAATGCCCAAGCTGGAGAAGCCTTAGAGGATATTAAAAATGCCAGCCAGCCAGATCGGACAACCTATACAGAAAATTTTCTCAACAAGCAGACAGAATCACCACGTGATCCCAATCAAATAAACTTACTGGGACAGTCCGATTTCACCATGAACTAGCCAACAGGGCCCAGAACTTCAAAATCAAACCCCAAAAGAGCAGAAACCAATCAGCTCATCAATCCAAGTCAAACAAAATCACATGCAGAAAAGCTTAATAAAATCCCAAATTCAACAAACCCCGCACAAAATCATCACAAGGTAAAGAGCTGGAAAACGCCTTGGAGTGGACTGGCTTAATCAAACGGAGCAAGTCCAAGGCGATGAGCGGGGGACTAGGCCAGAAGTCCTACCCAACTGCTCCTGAGGCGCCGTGGGCACCTCAGTTTCAATAGGGATGCTAAACATTGCAGGAGCCAGGCCTCAACCATCCTGAGCCAAAAAGCTGGACTTCAGGCGCAAACCCCCTGTAGACATCTTGTCCATTCAAGAGACCCACTGTCTACAGGGGGAAGAAGGATCCTGGGTGGCCAGGGACTCACCTTCCCAGTTGATATGGACGTCCCACTGTGGGGTGGTCTTCCATAATAACAAAAAATTAAAGAATTGTCAAATCCTCCTCACATTTGCATGGCCATGAACTAACTGCAACAACCGTAATCCAAGATGCCACAATAACTGATACCCTGTATTTACACACTGTGCACCTCATTTAAAAGGAAATAATTCTTTGAATCAAATCCATATGCTCAACCTCCCACCAGATACCATCCTGATGAGCGAATTTTAACTGTTGGGACAGCCCAACCTTGGACCAATGGCCCAACCCCAGGGGATACCTACTGGGACATGTTAAGTTCCACACGATGAAGGCATCCCTTGGCCTGTATGACACCCTCCCCAGGGTCTCCACTCCTTCCCCACATGACCCACACCATCGTACATGAAGGAACGCTCATCTCAATGAGCCGCATTGACCACATCCTTGCACCAAAATCATGCTGCTCATTTATTACTAAATTCACTACTAAAAAATTTATTTCTCTGACCACCGTCTAGTTTTGGCGCAGCTCATACAAACTAGGACTCAAATGCGGATGTCCCCATGGAGGAAGCTATACCTGGAGAATATAAACCTATCTGAAATTTCTGACTGGGTTGAGCACAAAGCTTTGAACCTAAATATTACAAACCCATTTGGTTTGGATCTCATCAAAACTTGAGAAAAATTCAAATCTGAACTAATAAACAAAACTCACCATCTCGCATCATGCAAATACACTGTGGATACCACCACAATCAGGCGCACCCTGGAGGAACTTGATCACTTAAAACTCAACACACTGAAGTCTGGATACAGCCCAAAGTGGGGGCACAAATGGGCGGAATTTTTGCCTGCCTAAAAGCCCTCATCCACAAACACCAACACAAAATTAGAGTATCATGGACTGGTAAGCATATAAAAGAAGGTGAAACCTGTTTAAAGTTTTTATTTTATCAATATAACTCCCAAGGTAACCTTCCCCAGTGCGCACAGGTCCACAAAGCTGATAGAACTGTGGCAACTGACCCAACGGAGGTCAAAGCGGAAATTCACCACTATTACACCAAGCTTTACTGTGACACCCCATCTGACCCCCAAAAAATAAAAAAAATTACACACCGCCAGAATACAGAAAACACTCTGGACTATAGTCTCCTAAACCTGATAATGCACGAGGAGCTCTGGAATACAGTCTGCGGTGCACCGCGTAGGAAATGCCTGGCCCCGATGGGATACCCTATGAATTCTATAAAGGATACTTTAAAAAATCGCCCCCTCCTCCTAGCATCTATGAACCAGTGCTTGCTGGATACCCATCTCCTGCCTGGAAGCCAGGACTCCTATGTCATTACCCTATTTAAAAAGGGCGACAGACTGGATTTGGCCAACTGGCACCCGATAGCACTCTCAAGCATGGACACAAAATTACTTACAAATATTCTAGCTACCAGACTTGGCGCATTAGGCTTTAAAGCCCTATCACCCATCCAGTTTGGTTTACACCAAGGCGCTTTATCTAGTCTAACATATACTCCATCGCTAATGTATGACAATACAAAGTGATGGGAGCTCTAGTATTCCTCAACCAGGAGAAGGCATACAACTGCATTAGCTGGCCATACTTAAAAGAGTGCCAAAACGCCTTCAACCTTCCACCCATGTTCATCAACTGGGTGATGCTCCTCACAGAATCCGCCTCTATGGCTTTATGTGGCCCTGGCTTCCTGACCGACAGGATCACCCCATGCAGAGGGATCAAGCAAGGGGACCACCTCAGCCCACTACTCTATAACTTCAGCTTTGATCCACTCCTCCACGTTGCTGACTTACGCCTCATGGGCATAACTGCACAAGGCCGCCCCCAGTCAAGATACTAGCATTTGCGGATGACTGTGTGACAGGTATAGCTAACAGCAGCGATGCCTGACAGTTGGAATGCACCCTATAGGAATACTCCATTGTGAGTGATGCATTGCTTAATAAACGGTAAACCTTAATAATCCTCCTTGAAAATAAATCACCAACTAGACCACATCCCCCATTACACACAACCCAAGACGCAAAGACCCACTCATCCTACCCTTTACATTACCCGCCACCACCCCTGTCCGCCACCTTGGGATATAGCTGGAAACAGGGGTATGCAAAATGAGAAGTTTGAAAATAACCTATGCAATGGATATCCAACCGAATTGCCACAATTAAGGGTTAGATCCCCTGGGCTAATGGGGCGAGTGGCAGTTGCCAAATCGCTCATCCTCCTGATGCTGTGGTTCCCCGCACATGTGATCCCCTTCTCACCCACCTTTATAACATTGATCCGTGCGCTCTTCCAGGGCTGGCTGTGGCCTGGATCCCACCCACCCATCTGGGTGGAAACGCTATATGGTCCATGCTCCCATGGAGGCATGGGCCTAATAGATTTTGAGAACCATGCTAACCGCATCTTGGGCACCTGGATAGAGGAATTGATACCCACAGATCCCCACAACAGCACTGGTTTAGGGCAGTGAGGGCCAACTTCACGCAAGCACTCAAAATGCCTAACCCACACCATCCTTCCAGCCTGCTAATGTACCTCGCTAACCGCCCCAATGCAACGGGCCCACACAGAACCCCTTTACTTTAAACGCCTCCTCCAAACCATATGCTGCATATAATGGACCATCACTACCAATAGCACTGTGCAAGGAAGGGGACGACCCAGATCCCACTTCATGATATGAAATCCAGAAGACCACCCCCACAAAGATATACTCGCCACAATCCCAACCATCACCAGAATCGAATACCTAGACGCTTTGGACATCCCCTACGACCTAGACACACATAAGGCAATATGGAGGATGACGCATCATTCACTCCTCCAGCTAAGGGTAAGAGCCTACACCTGGTGCTGCCTGAGAAGGACCTATAGAATGGCGGACAGCACCCACTCCCTCCACGCAACCTGTGCAGCATGTGGAGGAGAGGGCTCCCTACACCACCGCTTAGAAACCTGCCATTCGTCCAGAGCCATATGGCGAGAAGTCACGCGCCTGCTCAAGATCCAAGATGAACCAGAATTTCTCTATCTCAAGGAGCCTCCTCGCACTCCAGCTTGTTTCTCTACTCCCATATACCCTCCACTCCCTATTGATACCCATTGCAATGTGGACAATCCACACTATTGCCTTGGATGTGTTCAAGGGCACGGTCCCTACCATCAATGGGGTTATCAATAGGTTCTACGTCCACTTGCTTGAGCACTTTCAAGCCTGGCTCTATGGGTATATTAAGCCAAGGCAGCAGAGACTCATAAAGTCATGGTTCCCACTCTGGTTCCTTCACACGGACCCCTTCCCTCACACCTGTTCCATAGTGGGGCAACCCCCTTGGAGTAGCACACCAATCCCCCCATACCTGGCCGTTCCAGCTGGCAACAAGGGTAACCTATGTACCCCAGGGAGCCCAATCCTCTCTAATCATCGCTTTTCTTAAATCCCCTACCATTTCTACAAATACATCAGTAATGCTCATCCCCTGGTCAGCTTGCCTTGGTTAAATAAAGAAAAGATATAATCAAAATAAGCTTAGCGCAGGTAAAGTTAAAAACCCTAGAGGGTTATCAATGAGGATTATAAAAACTTCCAAAACATTACTTTATACAAGGAAGTTACTTTAAACTAATTTTATAACGTGTGCATATTGCTGTCAAGATCTATTGGCTATTTACTAACAAGTCTTGGTGAAGCCCGCTTGACATCACTTTTAGCAATTTTGAAAAACAGTTAATTTTCCACCACTGCCTCATCAAATCAATTACCCAATTTATGTCCTTGGATCCACCACCTGCTGCTCCTGTGTGGGGCAGTGGGGCTATACCTGCTAAAGTTTACCACCTAGCAGGCAAATGCGTTCAGATTGGCTCGTCCAGCCTGTCAAATACATCCAGTTGCTATGTCCCTCCAATGGACTTAGCACTTCACTTTGCACAATTCCACCCAACCCACCCATATCCCTTAGCCCTACCTTGATCCAATATCCACTTTTGCCTCTGAGTTGAATCTGAACGTCTCTTCCAATATTCCAACAAAGCGATAATTGATGTGGAACAGCCACCTTAGCACTGGTAGGATTTATAGACTTCTGCCCTTATAAAGGCTATTTTGACATAGGCTTTCAAACCAAAGAGGACACAGCACAGCAGCATCTATGCCCTTAATATTTATAGAAACATCCACATTACCACCACTTAGACACGTCTTGCAGATGATACCACACTTGCGGTGACCTTCACAAACCTCCCCACACACCTTCCTCCTCAAACGATTTTATGAGGAGTTGGTGTCAGGGAAGTTCACTTATGTCAAAACCCCTATCCTCCAATTCATTGTCCCAAGTGGTGCTGATCGCCTTGCAGCACCTCATAAAATGGCCACCATTACCCCTCACCAGCTGAACATGGCCCAGCACATCCAACCTCATGCATATATCCCATCCGCACCTGACCATCTCTTTTGGGCTCACATTGACAATGGTCGCACAATCTGTCCCCTTTTTCATGAGTTGGATTACACAATAAACATGATGATACAATTCAAACCCTGCAAAAATGGCCAAATCCACCCATGAGGCCACACCAACAGCGTCCAAGTGGGGATTTTGGCTGCCCCACTACCCTCAGGTTGAGTACTCAAGGAATCAGCAACAATATCGAGCAACCCAAATCCAAGCTGGTCAAATCCAAGCCAGCCAATGTACATCCAGGTCAACTAAACAGGAGCAGGTTTGGATCCATGTTCAATCCAGAAAATTTCCCGCCCCAAAGCCTACCCAACCAAAGACATCTACCACCAAATCTTCTCAAGTCAACCAAAATCCCTAGAATCTTATTGGATGAAGTGACCTAATCTGGTGAAATTCTCCCAGCACTGGGTTATCCAATTAATTTAGTACCTTATCTGAATTCTTATCTTGATGCCCCAACCCTGAACAACCAATATGTCCCCAAACTAAATGCCAACCCTTTCCAAAACGACCACCAGCTTGCCAAGGTTATGGTGGCCTTACCCAAAAATCCCCAATTTCACAGAATGTGTGCAAAATCTGTCACAGAATTTAAAAAAGGGATGCACCTCCTTGGTTCCCCTCCAATTTTTCTCCTACTACAAAAGAGGAAATCCAACACCTCAATGAAACTGCCACCACCGCTGTCAAGCATGTCATTAAACTGGTAGATTTTCCCCATCCACATACATCAAAAAACCAATGATGCGAAATTAGAACAACTTCCCAATGCCCGTATCTAGGCTGAACACCATGTTGCTGAACTCATAGAGGCTTTGATCCAGGTCTAAATTGTCAATCTCAACAACTATTCACTTCACCTTAACCCTCATGCAAGAGATGCCCCAACCCCTTTGCTCTCAGCATTGGTCCGCCTTTACAATGCTGAGCCTGATGATGATCCACCTGATCCCCCCTCCCCCTATTCCATGGTAGGATAACAGCTCACCACTGTGCGACCTGGTAGGTAATTTTCTCATTTCTTTTTTGTTTTGGTGCTCAATAAGGGTAATAAATTAATGTTTTTTTGTTTGTTTAGTTTTGGAGTTTCAGTGGTATTTTCTGTCCAAGGGTTGGCTTGACTTAGTCAAATAAAATAATAAGACTTGGTGAAAAAAGCATTAACAAATGTAGTTTTAAAAAATTAATTTTGAAATTTCTTGGGATTAGCAGCCTTAAGGATTGGGGTATAGTCTAGGACTAAAGCTTTTTTTGTATCCACCTTACATAAGGTCTCAGGGTACTGTTGGAATTATATACCAAAATCAGTGGGAATGAAAAGAGGGAGGTTGTCTTATTTATCCATCCATTTATCATCATATTGTCATTAAATGCCTTTAGAGCCTGATCATCTTATCTGTGTAGGGATATGGTGTACAGTTCTGTTTATAAGGTCAACCAATATCTGGAAGCATAGATCAGACTCTTAGTGCCTTGATAGACAAATGACACCTTTTAATAAAAACCAGTTTATAGTGCTCAAGGGCATGTGTAATTGAATGTAATTCAGGCACAACGTCAATAGAGGAATAATCTAAGGTTGACACTATTGAATTCCTAGTAACCAATGTTGTAAGAAAAGATATTTCTTTCAAATGAAAATTAGGGGTTAAGTTATTTTGATACTTTGAGGTCAATTTTCATTAATCCAGCGGCACCAAGCTAAACT